>JASCZW010021394.1:0-10706 GCA_034211315.2 Aedes japonicus
GGATAAGTGAGAATTGCTTCATTAATTCTACACGCAGTGAAATAAAATTCCGATGTTGAATTTTATCAATTTGTCGTTTGAAACAAGACGCTGCTAAAAAATATAAAAAAAGCAGCAGCTGGAATCAAACCAACAACGTTATATACCATCGGATCAATAGTCAAACTCCCATAGGGATGGCATGATGCAATTGAAGTCGGATGTAATGGAAGAATTGAAAGCCGAGATCCGTACGAATTTTGCTAAGTTAGTCAACTCTAGCTCTTGCACTCCGAAATCATCCAAGCATCGACCCGATATTAACTAGAAGCCGGAGGTTGTTCAGCACGGCTGTCAAGTCAGTCGCAAATAACCAAACACCTCTGTTACTTGGAACTGGTAGCACGCCTTCTCCATCTATTGGTTTTTGCCACTGTCCCGTCAGCTCAACCAAAGTTCTGGTTATATCTGTCTCGGATCTCAAAATAAGTCACAGCTGAACAGATTTATGCACTGGCACAGAAACGCCTGGGTATAACGGACGTTCAAGTTATCCGACTAGTCGCGAAAGGTAAAGACGAAAGTACACTATTTTTCGTCTCCTTTAAAATTGGTATACGAATGGATTTGAAACCAAAAGCGTTAGCAACCTCGACATGGCCGAAAGGTGTTGTGTACCGAGAATTCTCGGACAATAGATCCAGCGAAAATTTTTGGCGACCACCATCTGCTGCCGCACCCAACGATCCACTAAGCCTCTCAGTGGAAGAGGTCGTATCAATGGAATAGTCAATGATAAACTCATCGGAGCTCCCATCCCTCCACTTTCTTCAAACCAAATACACTCATCTTCAGTTTGAACACCGGGACGTAAACTTGCCCCAAATCTTAAGGAAGCCCCTATTCCTCTCATCGCAGTCGAGTCTCACCTGCCAGCGACCAGCAGCCGTTCGGGTCCTGCGCTTGAGCTGGGAGACGGGGTCTTCCGAACTCCGACTTCAGGCAAGTACGCTATTATTTCTGATATTTCATGCACTGATCAATTCGCCGCTTCTAGAAAAACTTCGACACACCTCGCTCAGCCAGCTTCTGCTACTTGGACACCGGGACGCACACTTACCTCAAGTCTCAGGGAAGCCCCTATTCCTCTCAACGCAGTCGAGCCTTCGCTGCCACCGATCAGCAGCCGTCCCGGTCCCACGTTTGAGCTGGGAGATGGGGTCTTCCGAAACCCGGCAACAGGCAAGTACGCTGCTTTTTCGAACTTTTTATGCGTTGATCAGTTCGTCGATTGCAGTCAACCCTAATCGAACCAACGCACCCCTACATCTGCAAAATGGAGTCCGAAACACGCACTTGCTGCTATACCAACAGTGACTAGTAGAATTTTTCGAGCACCCGTTTTGCAACGATCTTGGCCTCTCTCCAGCTTTTTACCGGGACGCATATATGCCGCCACTGCTGAGGAAGTTCCTGATTCCCCCAATACAGTCGAGCCATTCCTGCCAGCGACCAACAGCCGTCCCGGCCCTGTACTTGGTGTTGGAAAAGGGGTCTTCCGAGCTCCAAACATCGGCAAGTATGATCAGCCTCCAAACGCTTCAGTACCTGATAACTATCCCGGACGACTGAGACCGGATATCGCTGTCTATTATCAAAACGTTGGTGGCATGAACAGCTTTATTGACGACTATCGCTTAGCAGCCTCGGATCAGTGCTACGACATCATAGTCCTAACTGAGACATGGCTCCAGTCTCGAACCCATACTGATCATGTTTTTGGAGAAGGGTACGAATTGTTCCGCTGCGACCGCAATTCAAACAATAGCAGGAAAACTACTGGAGGTGGTGTACTTATCGCAGCCATCGATGACGACTCTTGGAACACGGTCGAACAAGTTTTGATAGCTATTAAGCTTAGACACCTGTTCATTTGCGCAGTCTACATACCTCCGGATCGAACTCGAGACATTGAGCTCATCGACACTCATTGTCGCTTAATCTCTTTCTTATCGGAAAATGCAGCTCCATGTGACGAAATAATGGTTTTGGGCGACTTTAATCTGGCGAGCATTGCCTGGACTAAACTCCATAGCGGGTTCTACCGTCCTGATTATGAGCTCTCGTCTTTCCACTCAGCAGCAACTAAACTTCTTGACAGCTATAGCATCGCGACTCTCTCTCAAATCAACGGCGTGACGAACGAGAATGATCGCTCCCTTGATCTTTGCTTTGTAAGCGGCTGTGAAACGGCTCCTTCCATCTGCATGGCACTCGCGCCATTAGTAAAATTTGTTCAACATCATCCACCTCTGCTTGTTACAGTTGCGAACAACGTTGCTCAGTATTTCGTCCGCACTTCAACTGTTGTGTCGTACGACTTGCGAAGGGCCGACCACCAAAGTATAGACATTTTTTTATCTCAGTTAGAATGGGAGCGCATTCTAGATCCCGGAGATGTTAACCAAGCTGCACAAACGTTTTCGCATGTCTTGGCCTATGTCATTGACATGTATGTCCCGAAAAAAAAGGCCGTGCTGATTCTCGTATACCTTGGATGACCAACGAACTTCGGTCGCTAAAGACTACCAAGCGAGCTGCCTTCAAGAGGTTCAGTAAGTACCGTACGCTTCCGCTAAAACAATATTACGTCAGGCTTAACCACTAGTACAAGCGCTTAAGCAAGTTCCGCTATCTTCGTCACCAAAGAGATATACAACGCAAGCTTAAATCGCAACCAAAATCTTTCTGGAATTACGTGAATAAGCAACGCAAGGAGTCCGAATTACCATCCTCTATGGTGCGCGATGGCATAACAGCTGCGTCGCAACCCGATATCTGCCATTTGTTCTCCATCAAGTTTGCCAATGTTTTTACAGATGAGCTACTCTCCTCTGACCAAATCTCGCTTGCTGCGCAGAATGTTCCGGTATACAATCAATCGATGAGTGGTGTGAACGTAACCGATGCAATGATTTCCAGCTCCGCGTTGCGACTTAAGACGTCGTTTAATCCGGGACCAGACGGAGTTCCATCTGCAATTATTAAGAAACACATTGATGTCCTCATTCCGCCGCTTCGTCGTATTTTCCAGCATTCTATTTCATGTGGTACGTTTCCTCGGTGCTGGAAATCTGCTCATATGTTTCCAGTTTACAAGAAGGGTAGTAAGCGCGATGTCAACAATTACCGGGGCATCACATCGCTGAGCGCTGTTTCCAAACTGTTTGAGTTGGTAGTGATGGATCCAATCGTCTCACATAGCAAGCAGTATCTAAGCACTGATCAACATGGATTTATTGCCGGCCGCTCGACCACGACAAATCTGTTATGCTTGACATCGTACGTTACCGAAACTATGACGGAACGGACTCAGACGGATGCTATTTACACCGATCTATCGGCTGCTTTCGACAAGGTGAACCACGCTATAGTGATAGCCAAACTTGACAGGCTTGGAATCAACGGTAATCTTCTAGATTGGTTTCGATCATATCTTACTGATAGGCTACTTAAGGTTGCTATAGGAGATTGTTATTCTGCTAGTTTCTGTGCCTCATCTGGCATTCCACAAGGCAGCCATAAGGGCCCGCTAATTTTCCTACTTTACTTCAACGACGTGCATCTTATCATCAAAAGTCCGTGTTTATCTTATGCAGACGATCTCAAAATCTATCTGAGGATTCGTTCAGTTAATGATTGTATTCATCTTCAACAACAACTTGATGCAGTGGCCAATTGGTGCACGATTAATCGGATGGTGATCGCTCCTGCCAAGTGTTACGTCATAACGTTTTCGCGGAAGAAGCAGCCGATAACCTTCAATTATGAACTGCTTGGATCGTCAATAGGCCGAGTGAGTCGTATGAGGACTCGGGTGATTTGGATACACAACTTAAGCAGCATGTCAGTAGACATTGTCTCATACGTCGTTGCTAAGGCATCAAAAGTGCTGGGACTCGTCTTTAGAATAGCCAAAACATTTTCCGACGTTTATTGTTTAAAATCGCTCTACAGCTCTCTTGTGAGGGCCACGCTGGAGTATTGTTCTGCCGTTTGAAGCCCTTATCACAACAACGGTACGGAACGAATAGAATCGGTTCAACGTCGCTTTCTTCGTTTCGCTCTCCGAAGACTACCTTGGAGGGATCGGTTCCGATTGCCCAGCTACGAAAACCGTTGCCGTCTGATCAACCTGCAAACTTTGCGAGTGAGAAGGGACGTCAACAACGCATTGATCATCGCGGACGCCCTACAAGGCAGGATTTTTGAAAAAATAGACTTGAATGTTTGTCCTCGTCCATTGCGAAATAATATAATGCTGAGGCCTCCGCTTCGTCGTACGAACTACGGACTAGAGGGTGCGATCAGCGGTTTGCAACGAGTGTTCAACAGAGTGGCTTCAATGTTCGACTTCCATTCTCCGTCGAAGATTTGCCGCTGCCTTCGAGAATCGCGGTAGCTGATAATGACTACGAAAAAATGTATTTTTGTGTCTATACTAGTATGTTTTTTTCTTGAAGACTTGACTAATTCTGATTTGCTCGTTTATGGATGTGATAATTTTTGTAACATTGTTTTTTTTTACATGCTTTACCAACATCATTGGGGCTGCCGAAAGCCTGTTGATGTAAATTTATAAATAAACAAATAAATAAACAAGTTTATTTTGACAGATAGTCTCAGTTTGAATGAAGCTGTACGCTAGTTGAGGCTGGTAAGGCATACTTCTTATTTTGTTGTGTAGGTCTCTTCTCATTGATCGATTCGGGGTAATGAGAAAGTGGACTCGCTTGCAATGGTGGGAACTATGGAAGTTGTTATTTAAAGAGTGTACCATTTAGCACCCGCGCACACTAAAGTTGCTCTAACTTTTGATCCGATGGGTAAAGTTAATTGAAGTTTTAGGTAGACATAGTTTAATGTGTATTATTGTATTGTATTGTGATGGCGACGAAAGTTTGGTAAGCCATTTGTACTGCGGAGTTCACCTTTCATTACCGCAAGCACCACGAATGAGCAGGTGTATTTGGAAGAGTGTCTCCAAAAGCGGCTTCTCCCTCTCTCGAACGCTCCACGGCGGTCCGACGATTTTCAGGTCAGATTTGGCATCATGCCACTACGCGAAGGACCTGCTAAAGTAGTATAAGGCGAATGATGTCGATGATGATGTTCTGAAAGATCTATACCCCCCAAACACTCCGGAGCTGCGCCCAATAGAAAAATACTGAGCTATTACGAAGAAGCACCTTCTTATATGACCTTAAATGGCAAATAATGTACCAGAAATGAAGAAAACATGGCTTAATATGAAAAAAAAAAAAACTGCCGATGCTGAGGTGGTACAGAACCTTATGGCTGGGTTTAAGGCCAGGATTCGCGCATTTGCATATAAAGACGAAATAAATTAAATGAATGATGACACAACTTACTTTGAATGCTTTGAAACCCCGTATGCTTTTCACCCAGTCACCTCGTACCACCTGCAGCCGCTAATTCACATTACGCATTGTAAACTGTACCAAGCGAATCTGAGCCAATAAATCGATTCTGTTTCTGCTGATGTTATCACTCCGCAATCCGAAAACCAACCCACCGCCCGCAAATTTCATCAGTTGCCCACAAGCGGCTTTGCCACAACATCGGCAATTTACATATAGCATCTGTAAGTAAACACACCCATCGCACACAAGCATCGCAGCAGAGAAACGCATTTCGTCAACATCCCGACATCGCCAGCACAGATTTGTTCGCTGTTTAGGTGAGCCATAGTTGTTTGCAAACCTCGCATTGCGTGTGTACTCTGCCATTGTTACTCCACTGTGCTACTGTCAGTTATCGCGTAAGTGGTGCCATCTGTTTGTCACTTCGTGAACAAACGTTACTTCACAGGCAAACAAACGTAACACTGGGGTAGTTTCTGTCGACCACGCAATTTCAATCGAAAATACACCATGAGCATGTCGGCAATTTGTCACAGTTGCGCAATCAACATGGGTGTTGTGGAAGTTGCTTGCAGTGGCTTTTGTAAAGCTGCTTTTCACTTCAGTTGTGCAAAAATTACGGAAGAGCTGTACAAGGAAATAAGCGAAAAAGCTGGTATTTTCTGGATGTTTAAAGGCTGCCGCGACCTTATGGCTAATGCTCGCTTCAAAAATGCGTTGACTTCCATGGAATCCGCTGCGATAGAAGTCAACGATTCATACCAAAAAGTTTTCGATGAGATAAAGAGCGTGATAAAAGACAGCCTGATTGCCGAAATCAGACAGGAGATTAAGAGGCGGGTTCAGCAAGCTGTCTCCTGCGGTACTTTGTCCTGTTCCTCGTTTCGTTTTGGTTGTTCAACACTCCCAGAGACGTGATGATGAAGCCGCTGTATCAACCGACCAAAATTCACCGAAGCCGGTCCGTCAACAGCCAACGTACCATCAGTTCGTGTGGATAGACCCATTGACAAATTCTGGGTTTTCTCCTGACGTTTCTTATACAGACATCGAAAAACTGGCCAAGGACTGTTTGAATGTGGATGAAACCGTTGTGAAACCGCTTATACCGAGAGGTCGGCCATTGTCGTCTCTGACATTCATCTCGTTTAAGGTAAGAGTCAGTGTTGAAATGAAGTCGACAACTATGGATTCTTTGTCCTGGCCGCAAGGAATCGAGTTCCGGGAGTTCATCGAGAGCAATGAATTTTTGGAAACCTGAACGCGGATGGAGGCCCAACGACCAGCACATCGAGCCAGCCGTGTTAATTCCAGAACCGTCTCCCATTCGTCCTTTCACCTCTAAACCATTCACCGCATACTACCAGAACGTCCGTGGGCTGAGAACTAAAACGAACACACTGCTCCTCTCTCTTCTGGCCAGCGATTTCGATATTGTTGTTCTTACGGAAACGTGGTTGCACACCGAAATTGCTTCCGCAGAATTGGCATGTAACTACGCTATTCATCGATGCGGCCACAATGCTTCTGCGCAGAGGTGGTGGCGTACTGATTGCTGTAAAATTGGAGCTGAGCTGTAAGGCCGTACATCTAGTGGATTGTGATAGTCTGGAACAAACGGCTGTTCGGGTTGTTTTTCCGCAATTTTCCTTATTCGTTTGCTATTTTTATCATCGACCAAATAGCTGTCCTGAGAGCTACGCAAGGCTCGTAGAATCAGTCAACCAAATTCAAAGTCAAGCCAACCCCCGTGATGTAATCGTATGCTTTGGAGACAACAATCTACCAAATTTAATCTAGCGATTTGATGAAGAGATTTTGGGATACTTGCCAACTAATATGTCAACGGAACAGGAGCTTGCCCTAGTTGAGTCTATGTTGTCAGCGGGCCTCTATCAGGTGAATGATCTTCTGAACGCGAACGGAAAGCTAGTTGACTTGGTATTCGTAAGTGATCCATGTATCATAGCTCTTTTCGAGGCTCCATTTAGTCAACCTTGGTGGACGCCATAACTCCGCAATTGTCGTAACCGCTTACGAAAGATCAGGAAACGGTTCTTCCGCAACAGGAATTCTACGAACACGAGAGAGTTGAAGATTGTTGAAGAGGAGTACACTCATCTGCAACAGATTCGTTTCCGTGAGTATGTCGACAGTATCTAAGCAAATTTCAGACATCCTTCTGGACCTACATCAACAATCGTAAGAGTTCTGCCAGAGTTCCCGTTGATGTTTCCTACAAGTCTCATAGCTCTTGCTCGTCGGTTGCAGCTGCGAATCTATTCGCCGAGTTCTTTCGTTCCGTACACGACGACAACCCACCTCCAATGTCACAGCAATACTTGGAAAGTCTTCCATCGTATAACCTTCGACTTCCTCAAGTCAGTGCACGACGTGCTGTATCCTGCCTTGCAACCTGTGATATCCGAGCATCAACAAGGATTCGTAAAAAAGCGGTCAACCATGTCGAACCTCATGACATACACCCACAGTGTGATCAATGAGCTGGAAAAGCGGTGTCAGGTTGACGCAATCTACGTTGACTTCACAAAAGCGTTTGACAAGGTACCTCACGTATTGGCAATTGAAAAATTGAAACGCCAGGGAATACCTTTCTGGATCATTCAATGGCTGAAATCATATCTGTCTGTGCGCAAAGCTTTTGCCAAAGTGCACGATGCTAGGTACCTTACCTTACCAATCAGACTAAGGCCGGCGTGGCCTCTGCTGTACACAGAAGTTGTCTCCATTCTATTCGGTCCATGGCTGTCACTCGCCAGCCTCGCTGTCTGCGGAGGGTCCACCGGTCGCTTTCTACTTGATCGATCCACCTTGCTCGTTGCGCGCCTCTTCTTCTTGTTCCTGTCGGTTCGTTTTCAAGAACCATTTTAACAAGGCTGTCGTCCGACATTCTTACGACATGCCCAGCCCATGGTAGTCGACCGATTTTTGCCATGTGTACGATGGGAGGTTCTCCCAGCAACTGGTGCAATTCGTGGTTCATTCGCCTCCTCCACGTTCCGTCTTCCATCTGCACTCCACCGTAGATGGTACGCAGCGCCTTCCGTTCAAAGACTCCAAGAGCGAGTTGGTCCTCCACTAGCAATGTCCATGTTTCGTGGCCGTAGAGAACTACTGATTTAATTAATGTCTTGTAGATGGTCAGCTTTGTGGTTCGGCAAACTTTGTTCGATCTTAGCGTCCTTCGGAGTCCAAAGTAGGCACGATTGCCAGTCATAATGCGTCTTTTTATTTCTCTGCTGGTGTCGTTATCGGCGGTCACCAATGAGCCCAGATACACGAATTCGTCTACTACCTCGATTTCATCACCGTCGATCTGAACTCGTGCTAGGAGCTAACATTGTCTTCTCGTGAGCCTCCTCCCTTCATGTATTTTGTTTTCAACGCATTTATCACAAGCCCAATCCTACCAGCTTCAACCTTAAGTCTGATGTACGCTTCCTCCATCGTCACAATGTTACGTACTATGATATCAACGTCGTCGGCGAAGCCAAATAGTTGGACAGACTTCCTGAAGATCGTGCCACTCGTGTCTATCGCAGCTCTTCGAATCACACCCTCCAGTGCAATGTTAAACAACAAACACGACAAATCATCACCTTACCGTAACCCTATCCGAGATTCGAAGGGACTCGAGAGCGTCCCTGATACTCGGACGACACACATCACTCGATCCATCGTTGCTTTGATCAACCGCGTCAGTTTTTCCGGAAATCTATATTCGTACATGATTTTCCATAGCTGATCGCAATCGATTGTGACATACGCTGATTTAAAATCGATGAAAAGATGATGTGTGGGCACGTTGTATTCGCGACATTTCTGCAACACTTGCCGAATCACGAAAATCTGGTCCGTAGTAGCGCGGGCACCCATGAATTTGAAACGTGTACTTATTTATTGGCGTCGCGTTTCGCGTGATTAAGTCACTTGTGGATTGCGGTGCACTGCAAGCTGATATTGAACGTGTTTCAACATGGTGCGAAATGAACGGAATGCAAATGAATGCGGCGAAATGTAAAGTAATGACGTTCACTCGATGTCGGATTACGGGCTGAACAACTTGCCATTAGAAAAAATCACGTCGATCAAGGATCTTGGCGTCATACTTGATAGTAAACTTCGCTTTAACGAACACATCTCAGTGACAACTGCGAAAGCCAATGCGATGCTAGGTTTCCTACGCCGGAACACAGCCCATTTCAATGACGTACATGCGCTGAAGGCTCTGTTCTGTGCTTTAGTTCACAGTGTACTTGAATATGGATTGCAGGTTTGGGCTCCGTATCATGCCGTCCATATAGCTCGCATTGAGAGAGTCCAGCACTTCATAAGGTATGCTCTACGTGGCCTACCATGGAACGACCCAGTGAACCTACCACCATACGAACATCGATGCGCACTCCTCGATTTACAACCGCTGGTGAGTCGTCGAGTGATGCTGCAAAGGTTCTAACATCGAAACACACATTAGCAGCAGCAGAAATGTTTCGTCACCTTTAAAAAATCAGCAAGAAAATGTCATGACATTTCCTCCTATGCAAGTGCACATGATAATGTTATGAAAATATTGTGTAATTTTGCCACCACTGGTTGCGATGAATAGGTTATCTGATTCGCATACTTTACTTATATACCACCATTGAAGATTTGACCCATTTTTTTACTCGCCTGAACCACTGTGACGTGGTTTGGTAGTCCTAGTCTGCTCAATCCTCTTCCACGGTGGCTTTTCCGAATCAATCGATGAAACTTCCCCTGAAAAGGTGCACCCGTCCGAGGCTGATTAGGATTTTCGAGCTGAACAGATAACAGATGTCGGTACACATGGTAGCTTAAGTCTTTTCCAACCGTCGGTCAGTCCGGAGCACAGTCTGACAGCCTCGAGACAGGTTTAATTTTCTTCGTTTCCGTTTTGACCATCATACTTCACCGTAGCCACATGACGTGATGTGTGTTTGTCAGGTAGATACTGCAAAAAACGATTGAAATTCATGTTTAATTGGTTCGATTGGGATGGGTTCCTCCGTAATCATACCTGCATAGCTGCAGGTGCATCGTTCTTCTTCTTCTGATGAGTGCAAAATGAAAATTTAATCATTCATTTTTCACCTAGCCGTTAGTTCTTGAGTTTGTATGACGAAAGGATTTGGTAATAAGTGCTGGTACCATTCGAAATTTCACTTTGACGCATGTTACACTTGTATGAGGATGGAGGCTAGCGACTTCAAGAGATAAACATACACGGCATGGAAAGTGTTA
>JASCZW010021395.1:0-10736 GCA_034211315.2 Aedes japonicus
ATTATTTTGGTTTATACCTATCATAATATTATTTTGTTTATACTATCATTAGATCAAAACCGATGTTTCTCAATACTACCTCACCTCTCTCCTCTACCTTACCTAATTATTGTGTAGCAGAGGGTGCTCCCGCTGCGTTGGCTTTGTTGTCGCTTGGGTAGTGCTGAAGAACCTTGTGTAATCGTTGCCTTGTTGTAGTAGATTTGCGTACTGTTTTTTGTCTCATTTCTAAGCTTTCTGCGACGTCTAATTTCCAGGGTGTAGATGTGAGTCCGTAATATTGTGATGTCATCTCGTCTTATGTGTGTGATTTTCCATGAAGATGTGTTCTTGCGGCTGTTGATTTGAAGTTATGTGAAATTTCCTTTCTCGATCTGTTTGACAGCCTTAGTAACCTCGCTAGATGCTCCCGAATCCTTGTTGCCAAGGTTCTCTTCGTTGACCTGCTTATTTGTTGCAGCCATAACTACTCTGTATGCCTCTGCTCTGCCTAATGTGTCTACTGAATCTCTGAGCCTAGCAACGATGCTAATTGAAATTAACAAACAACCCTCTCCGACTCACCTGAACCCCTGAAACGTGTATCCGTCCCCTTCGATAACGACATCACACAAAAGCTGGAACCACGGCTAAGGGAATTTGGTTTAGACTTAGGTTTCTCTAGTAGGCACAATCAATTAGCATCGTTGCTAGGCTCTACCAAAGATTCAGTAGACACATTAGGCAGAGCAGGTGTCAAACTGTGCTGGTGTAAACTGTGTTATTTTATAACACTAAGTTCAGAACAAGCAATAAGTCTAACAAATGGCAACACAGGGTAGTGGGAATAATAGCGCAAACATTCGTTCTATTTCTTTCAAATCATGCCCAACTCAATTCGAGCGGTTAATACCGGCATTTTCAAGTGCATACCAACTACGAAGTCTTTTAAACAAATTTATTCAATGTGTCCTCCATCTTTATTGATAACATCCTCGAGCCGATTGGCTGAAGCCACCGCGCTTTTGGATATGGTCCTCCGGCATTGACTGCCATGGTGCGTGTCGTGGTCGACGTCAGGGTTTTCGCACTAGGGTGTACGGAGTTTGCGGTTCAACATGTGCCCAGATCGAATAATCCAACGTGATATGAGATGCTGGCGCGCGCGAATAGGGGGCCGCGCGTTACCTTCGAGCCAAAACTTCAGCGTTATCGTTCAACCATTGTGTGGGTCTCGATTGGACGTGGCGGTAACGTTCCATCCTGCGGTGAGACAACGTTTTGGTTACGGCGAAGCTGGCGCTTGACCCTGAAGCGCTGGTCCTTTAAAAATGCCTGATATACACGTCCGTGCGGCTGTTGGCCACAGCATCGATGCTGAAAAGCTCTGCGTCGGAGAACAGGATTATCGTTACGGCCTTCTTCAACAGGCAAGCGGGACCCGGTCCGTGTATCAAGTGGCGTTTTCACTTTTCTGGCTTCCGTGAAGATGCATGCAGGTCTTCTTGATGATTCTCCGCATGCGTTGCTCCGAATTATTGGCTTCCTCTGCAAGTTTCTCTTATGGAACGCACCAGGCTTGCGATGCAATTTTTTGCACGGACCGATTTAGACCACGCGTTGGCGTGCGTGCAAAGCGCGGACGTCCGCTATCTCGGTCACGCCGTTTAGGACCATCCTGCAGGTGGTGAGCGCGAAAGGTAAACTGTTTCCAAACGGCACCTCGCCACCTTCGTGGCAATCTTTCTAACTTTCATTTTGGGCGAGCAACAAATCGGTGATCACTTCTTTCGCGAACATTTTGACGAACTTGCAATAAAACAAATAGAATTTTTGGATGCAGCACTTTCGACAGAAACTAGTCACTAGCTACACGAATTAACCCAATACTCAAGTTTGAGCAATTTCGCATTATATTCTGCCGCCCTGGTAGGCGAAACGCCAAAGTACAATGTGATGCCACAAACTGCGTCTCTTACAATCAATCACTTGACGAAAATTTGGCCGTGAAATGTTTCGCCGATCTCCAACATGTCGAATCGAAAAACGGCAGGTTGCAGCGACCATCTAACTACTGAAGCCAGTTAGATAATTAGGTGCATGAACGAGCACCATAGCCCCCCTTCGCAGCAATACCGGCAGTTGGTTCCGGGAAGGCTCTGCAGGCTGAGTGCATGGGTTGGCATTTAGCGGGCCGAGGAGTTAGCATATAACCGCAAGGTTAACGTAGGATCGTGTTGGTTTTGAAATGAGATCCGGTATAGAAAAGAGTTAAAAACTCATGAGCATCCCCATAAATCAAAAGTAAACTTTTCTTCAAATTGAGCAAAAGCTCACAATTCCGAAGCTTTCATTTCCACCTTTTCCCTTCCAACCGAAAACACGTGAGCCCATTTCTCCTTACACGTGATCGATCGACTGATTTCCCATCCCTTTCTCGCAATAATCCGTCGCATGAGGAGGCAACAAGTAGCCAAAACCATCTCTACCCTTCCTTTTCGCTCAGAACAGTCAATCCTCCTCTAATGGTGTACCACCACTATGAAAAGTGGAAATTTTCGCCTACTTCGACCCCACTGAGCACGCATAAAAAAATTGAGCGAGAGCTTTTACTGCATCCACTGCTGTCTCTTTCGCTCCACCCTCAAAGTTTTGGCCTCTCGTCCACCCGGTTGAGGGACGTCGTTTGCTCAGCAGTCCTACGGAACGTGTCCCCCTGAAAGGGGGTTCACGACGATTTTCCTAAAACAAACTCTGTTTGTTGGCTTCTTCGGCCTGCGGAAAATTCCCATCTCAGTGCGTGTTCCGAAGGCGGAAACAAGTGTTTGGTAGTTTCCGAGTCATTTAACTACCTAATGGAGCGGGAGCTGGTTGCTGACCCTTCTGTGAACCGGAAAGCGCAACGACGAAGAAGAGTGGAACTGTACGCAGAAATCAAGGCCAAGGTCAGTGAATGTAAAGCGACGGCGTGTTGTGTTTGTTGTGGGAAATTGTGCGACCTGGTGGCATTTCAGGAAAACGGAATTGCTCGGAGGCACGTGTTCTGACTCCACTTGATTGTCGTCGGTGCAGTCGTCATTAGAAGTGGAGAAGTTTTCGTTATGCCCAACATTATTTTGTTGTTTAGTTGGCCTACAAGCAGTGCTGGTGTTTCGTAGTTCTGGGTTTGAAAAGTCACAGAGATTTCAGGAAAATTTTCAGCAACGCCCATGAAGCGGCGCGAATCAACCTGACACTAAATTCCAAATACCAAACATCAGATACACAGAGAGGTAGCTTGAATTGGGGTAGATTTTTCAGACTTCAATAAACTGGACGACGTTTCCCATAATCAAGCGCTCGTGATGACTTTGCTCGCTTTCATGCAATAAATTCTAAACTTTCAATAAAGAGAGAGATATTAAGGGCATAATGCGTTCGTTAAGCTGACATTCATATTTAGCATATCAAATAACAATCATACAACAAAGTATTTGCAATGTAATCGAAGTGAATATTTTTAGAACTACATGTTAAAGACTGTATTCGATGAAATTTGGACACACGCAATTGTTCGTAACTTTTTAGCGTGTGGTATTGAAATTTTTACTGAATGTATTTCATTGTGTAATGAGTTTCGTGAAAATTGGTCGAGTGATTTCTGTGATGCCTTCGAATGAAGAAATAGTGCGCCAACAAATTTTGGGCACTCACTTCGAAAACCCAAACGCTTCTCATCGATGGATCGGAAAACAGCTCGGAATAGCACATTCAACCGTATCTCATGTGATCAAAACGTTCAAGGACCGTAAGACAACCAAGCGGAAAATGGTAGTGGCAAAAAACGTGGCACATCAAATCCTGAGAAGGCCAGGATGGTATTGAACCAATATAAGCGTTATCCCAACATTTCGATCAGGGATCTTGCGAAAAAGGCGAAAGTTTCAGTTTCTTTTGTGCAGAAAACAATGAAACGTTCTGGATTACATGTGTACAAGATCCAGAAGGCACCGGACCGGAGCGATAAACAGAACTCGGTGGCCAAAACTCGTGCAAGAAAACTGTACAGGGAGTGGCTCACATAACCGTTCTGCATTGTGATGGACGGTGAGACCTACATTACCACTCCAAACAAATGCCAGGACAGAAACACTACGTCGCCACCTCTAAATTGGCCGTTCCGGAGAGTGTACGGAAGAAGAAACTGTCAAAATTCGCCAAAAAATTCCTTGTCTGGCAAGCAATCTGCGGATGTGGCAAAATGAGTCAGCCCTTCATCACCTCTGGGACCGTCAACGGACAAATCTACAAGGACGAATGCCTCCAAAAACGACTTCTGCCCTTCTTGAGATCTCACGATGGCCCGTCACTGTTTTGGCCGGATTTGGCATCTTGCCACTATGCCCGGCCCGTCTTAGACTGGTACAAAGATAATAATGTAGTTTTTGTACCAAAAGACGTCAACCCTCCAAACACCCCGGAACTTCGCCCAATTGAAAAATTTTGGGCAATCATGAAGGCAAAGCTCGTTAAAACTCCAAAACTGATAGAACTTGAACTAAAGAAAGTGTGGTTAAAAGTAAGTAAGCAAGTCGGTCCTATCATTGCCCAAAATTTGATGAAATTGGTCAAGGCAAAGGTGCGGGCATTTGGGTTGGGAGAAGAGGTTCAATAAACCAATGATGTCAAAACTAAACCATTTAGTAGAACTTCATTTCCAGAAAGTTTGAAAAGAATCGGGCTCAAAGAAAATTTATGGTGACCTATTTTGTGTGTTCGAATTTCATCGAATACAGTCTTTAGATTGGTGTAGAGTCAGGAAAATAATATATTAATGACGAAAAAACTTTTTATTATTATTATCCGATTTTATTTCACTTCTCAGCATGTAGCTGGAAGCTTTCATCTACCGCCAGGTGACTCGGGGACAAAGGTGGTTTGGCTCAGTGGATACATTTGTCTGAAAAATACTTCCTAATTTGTTTGCTTCGGTTGGATTAAATGGTGTTTCGATCAAAATTTGGTCGACTTAAACTTGACGTATTTCCTTTCATCGTGCATTAAAATTTTTGCACACCCCTCATTTTGAAGATGCCTCTATTTTGATTTTGAGATTAGAACTTCAGAAATCAAAATGTCATCTAAGAAAGAGTAGCAACGCATTAAAATTTTGCACGTGCATGGCGAAAATCCAAACTACTCTCAGGCCAAGTTGGCGAAATTGTTGAATGTGGCTAAATCAACTGTTACCAACGTATTAAAAGTGTTCGGTGAACGTTTATCGACAGCCAGGCAAGCTGGATCGGAGAGAAATAGAAAGCCGGAGGCCACAACGACGACAAAAAGAGTTGCCAAGCCTCTCCGTCCGAGATGTCGCAAAGAAGCTGGGAGTGGCGCCTTCACCGTGGATAGAGCTACAAAACGAGCTGGACTGTCGACTCACAAGAAAGTGATGACTCCAAATCGCGACGATAAACAAAACACGTCGTCCAAAGCACGATCGCGAATGTTGTAAAGGGCGAACACGAAATTATTGCGACACATTCAACAGGGCATAACTTGTTTACCATTGGGTAAAAATCAACCAAATTTTGCATACTTTCTCATTGATGTGTATTGTTTACATGCTGTCAAACTCGAAGTCGTGTTTTTCGATTCAACGAAAATGGAGGTGAACCAACGCGAGTCGAGTGAACAAATTCTTTCCAAACACCTGGAATTTCCTGACCTGTCGCACCGGCAGTTGGGGAAAATGTTGAACATTCACCATTCAACCGTCTCCAGAGTGTTGAAGCGGTTCCAGGAGCAGTTGACGTTGGACCACGGCAAAGGAGCTGGAAGAAAACCAGGACTGGAGAACAAAAGACGGAGGGAAGGTGAAGCGGATGATTAAAGCAAATCCCAACGTCTCAAGCCGTGATTTGGCTAAAAGATCGGCATGTCGCAGAGCTACGTCAGAATGCAAAGAAGAGAGCTGGACTACATACATACAAGGTACAGAACTTCCCAAACCGCGATGAGCAGCAACAATCGACGGCTAAAACTCGAGCACGGAAGCTCTACGAGAAGATGCTGACAAAATATGGCTGCTGTGTGATGGACGACGAAACGTATATAAAAGCCGATTTTAAGCAAATTCCGGGGTTGGAGTTTTTCACCGGCAAAGAGCAAGTTCTATGTGGACGACAAATTTAAGAAGAAGAAAATGTCGAAGTTCGCCTCCAAATATCTCATTTGGCAGGCCATCTGCTCTTGCGGACTGAGGAGTGAGCCTTTCGTGACAAAGGGCACAGTAAATGGCGAGATCTACAAATCTGAGTGCCTCGAGAAGCGCCTTTGCCGTTCTTGCAGCAGCACGACGAAGCTCCGCTATTTTGGCCAGATTTGGCATCATGCCACTATTCTAAAAGTGTCCTGGAGTGGTATGAGGCCAATTCTGTCCATTTTGTTCCAAAGGACATGAATCCGCCAAACTGTCCGGAGCTGCGCCCGGTGGAGCAGTACTGGGCAATGATAAAGCGGGAACTTCGGAATAGCAAGAAGACAGTCAAAGACGAGAAGGACATGTTAAGAAAATGGAAAAAAAAAACTGAGAAACTGGTACCGGATGACACTGTGAAGACTTTGATGGAGGGCATCAAGCGAAAATGCGTTCAATTTTACACTCAAGGCTCCATCGATTAACTTTTCTATTGATTTTTGAAGTAAATATATGTATAAAACTACCCTAAAATTTTGGTTTGATTATAAATATTGGCATTACATTTTCGGTGTCGCAATAATTTCGTGTTCGCCCTTTACACGACGATGCTGGCGAAGTTTGATTGCATGGTACAGGAAGATGAAACCTGCGTCAAGGCAGACTGGAGAGGAATTTTACACGGCAACCGGACTGGGAAAGGTGGCAGATATTATCAAGCACATTAAACTGTCAAAGCTCGCGAAGAAATATCTGGTGTGGCAGGCCATCTGTACCTGTGACTCGAAGAGCAACGTTTACATTGCGACTGGAACCATCAACCAGGAAATTTATCTGAACGAGTGCCTACAAAAACGTTTACTGCCTTTCCTGAAGCGACACAATTGTTCCGTTCTATTTTGGCCGGATTTGGCTTCTTGCCATTGACGAATTTCAAGCCAGGAATCCAGTGAAACTTTGTGGGAGAATAGACTTTGTCTTTTCAAGCTACTATGCATACTTTGTTTATTTTCAAAATTTATCTAGACTACCATTTGAAAAGGGCTATAGTTTTTTGATCGTTTCTTTTTATATCAACAAAACTCAAAAAGGAAAAAATTACAAAAAGGTGATGAATGGGTAACTTTTAGAAAATTGTTTAAGCATTTATTGTAAAAATTTTAAAATCGATTCTTACACGCTAAAAAAAAATATTTTAAAAATTTAAAGTCGATTTGCAAAAAATGGCTATCTTAAAATTGGAAGAATTTATTTTAATAAAGGTATTATAATTGTCTAAAAGTTCGCCATACATTGCAAAATGGGCACTTTTAGGGAAAAAAGTTTTTCTCACAACATACCTTTCATGTTTTATTTTTACCGCGTATCACGCAAACTCGTCTTGTTTTGGTCTTCAACACCCCTATAGAATCCAATAAAATTTAGCAGTCATAAAGAAGTAAATTTAGTAAACATTTGGTAAAATGAATAATCATCTAGACTAACATTTGAAAAAAGTCAAAAACATTAAATTTCCCTTTACAGCAGTAAAACAGAACCAAAAGTGTACGTTTAAGTACAAGTCATTCATAACAGCTTGTTCTGATTTTCCAATTTTCAGGGGCGATTCAAAAATGGCTTCGTATATCTTTGAGTCTCCCCGAGGCGGAAGAAAGTTCAAGATTTGTTACAGAACGTGTATGGAAAAAAATGTGATAGAGGGGGCTGATAAATCTAAAAGAATAGCGGACGTCATATTTGAATCGTCTTTAAATGAATATGTATTAAGTTTTATCAAATTAAAAAAATCCAATTTGATAAGACTTGATGCATATTCATTTAAAGACGATTCAAATATGACGTTATATGAATTTTCGAAATACTGTTTATATCAATGAAAACTCATAGATGTTTGCTTGGTAAGGGTTTTATTTTATTTATTTTTTCATTTTTTCATTATCAGCGTAAATTTGATTTTCTGAAATAGGTACAAAGCAATGAACCTGTGTCAGAAGGTATTGTCTTTACGAGACTATAGAACTCCTCAAGTTCTTTTGACATGTTTGCATACTGTTCAGTTGATATGAAGCAGAAATTCAGTTTTGTAATACTTTTATTTGTCTGTTCAACTGCCCAGTCAAATAGTTCTCGAGTAGTTTTGATTGTGTTTCCACAATCTTGAGAAAGGCTTGCTCTCTTTGTCATTCGCTTGGACCTTTCTCATGAGACGTTCCATTTCATTCATGGACTTGAAATTGCACATACTGGCAAAGTTCTTTTTGTTCTTATAATGAGCTGCTGCTCCATCTGACATGAAAGTAATGTTTGAGCAATACATTGAATTTCGTTTAATGAAATCAAGCAATTTTGATATAAACAATTGAACCGCTATTGAGTCATGGGTCAATACTTCAGATATTATGATATAGCTTTTGTTTTCCAATATTGTTTTCTTCTTGTAATATACTTCAAAAGTTTGATAATAAACAGAATCAACCATCTGATTTAATTGTATTATCACTAAAGTTACAAAATTAATAATTTGGAAATAGGCCCTTTCCAAACAGTAGCCTTGATTTTTCAAAATTTCAAAGACCCTTTAAAACCCAAATTGCCATTATAATTAAATTTAATTGGCTTCTGTGAGGACCAAATTATTAGATGAGTTAGCGGGGTACACGGTAAAAATGGGACATGAAAAATTGTTTGTTAAAAAAACTTTTTTTCCTTAAGGGGGGATATACAGTTGGAATGAGAAAAAAAACATTTCTGAAAAAAAAACTTCTAGGGGAATTTTTCACTCAAATACATCGAAACTTTTTAACAATTATAAGTGTATCCATGTAGTTTTTTTTTTTTTTAATAAACATTTATTTGTACAGGCTCAATCGAATTAACTTTACAGAGCCAAATTTTCATACTTTTTTACATCATTTATATTAAAACTAAAGTTAGGAGGGAGGAGCCGATTACTTGCGGCCGTCTCGAGGTTAATAGGAATTACAAATTACGGATGTGTATCCATGTAGTATACAAAAAAAAAAAATTTTCAACAAAATGGCGGCCGTTAGAGAGTGTCGAAAAAGTCGTTGTATTTTGCTTGTGCCGGCGCTCCTGGTCGCAGTTTTGATCTGAAACCTTCTATCCCAAATAAATTACATTAATTACATTTACAGTTTGCAGATGAATTGAAAAAAAAGTCAAAAAAACTAATTTGCACTTTTGGCGTAACTTTTTTGAAAAAAATCCACAATTTTTCCGCCATTTTATCACATCTTTCCATATTTGACAATAAAATATTACAAAAAACTTAATTCACATAGAAGGTAATACTATAATAAAGAAATCCTATAAGTTTCAGCGTAATCGAATAATTAGTTTTCAAGTTATCACCGGCATAATCTCCGAAAATGCTGTTTTGAAAAAAACGCGTTGAAAGTTTAAATGATCGAAAAATACCTGCTTCGCGCGAAAAGTGCGTCTTCGAAAACAAAGAAAAGAAACACTTGGAGTTCGAATTTCGAAAAAAAAAGTTTCAGGAACTTATTGTTCGAGAAATTTACTAACTTTTAGTGCCAAAAACAGAAATTGAATTTGTTGGTCATTATTACTGTATATCCCCCCTTAAAAGAGCCCATCTCGCGATGAATGGCGAGCTTTTAGACACTTACATTGTCTATATTTAAAAAAAATGTCGTTCAATTATGAGATAATCATTTTTTGTTAATTGACTTTATATTGTAAAATATATTTTTTTAGCGTGTAAGAATTGATTTTACAACTTTTATGAAAGCTTAGACAATTATCTAAAAGTCATCAATACATAACTTTTCTGTAAGTCTTTCCTTTTATGAGTTATGTTGATATAAAAAAAAGATCAAAAAACTTTAGCTCTTTTCAAATGGCAGTCTAGATAAATTTTGAAAAACAACGTCCAAGTGGTGGTCAAGGACAAGAACCCTACCAACACGCCAGAAGCTCCGCCCATTCGAACAATATTGGGCCATCGTCATGCGGAACCTTAAGAAGACTCAAAAAGCTGTTGTGTTCTGCGACAAATAAAGTGGA
The DNA here is from genome assembly GCA_034211315.2 of Aedes japonicus. NCBI lineage: Eukaryota > Metazoa > Arthropoda > Insecta > Diptera > Culicidae > Aedes > Aedes japonicus. Next base: position 10,205 of record JASCZW010021395.1, read on the forward strand.
TAAGAAGACTGTACAAAATCTTATGGCAGGTGTTAAACGAAAGACCCGGCAATGCGCATTCGGTAAAAAGGAAGCTTAGCTGAATATTTGTCCTGTATTCTGAGTTAACTGAACTTGAAAAGGAAAAAAATGACTTATTAAAAAAAAACTTTGATCGACTCACGCACATTACTATGTAACCAAATTTTGATCGGAACACCCTTTATTCCAATTATTTCTTCCATGTGAGAAGTATGTGCCAAGCTCATGATTTTTTTTCCTTGTTAATACTATAAGAGTTCCCTTATAGTTTTTATTTAAACTTCCTCTTAAATTTCATAAGCATATCGATTAGACATTATTTGAAAATCATTCTGGCAGAGAATAATTAGATTTTCAAATACATCTGTTATGATTATTTTTATCTGTGTAGTATACTCAGACACGCTAGCGGTGGCGGTTCTCCAGCGTATCTTAAACTCGTCAATTCCATTTGCTTTCTTCTTAGTTTCAGAGATTTTCTGCTTAACCAGCACACAACTGGAACGAAGCA
>JASCZW010021396.1:0-10722 GCA_034211315.2 Aedes japonicus
GTGTGTGTGTGTGTGTGTGTTGTTTACAATCTAATTCCCACTGTCTGGCAGCGGTATTATGGATAGCATCTTCCTGCAACTGTTTCATATTTGCTGTTTACAGTTGCAAAAAGCTTAAATCCGGGGATTAGAAGGTGACAGCTCTACTGCGACTCCAATAGCCCATTTCAAGAACGCAAGCATTCCGAAGCTATCTTCGTACACAATAAGCCCCGCTCCAGTAGTGACATACTGAAACTTTCAATCAAGCGTATGTGCAATGCTTGATTGACGCGTATTTAGTGATTCACAATATTTTTTTTTTTTTTAAACCAGTCACGTATTTGGTATTATTTAAAAATAAGGTTGACGTTATATAGTTCTAGTCAGATACATCTCACCAATTGCCGCTTCCTTCGTTACACTCTCTTGTTCATTCGTAAACATAAAAGTTCTCGACGTTTCCTCGTAATTAATTTCATGCCCTCCCGACAAAATAAGCGCAAAAATTAACGTGGCCAAATCGCCCGTTATATATGTAACCTGCATAGGAAAACTCTGTACACCACATGGTGAACGCATCTGAAATTATGTGGCAGCCTTTCCCGCACGCATGCGCATTGTCTTCGTTTGCTGCTTCTGATAAGCAAATGGCCGTTTTCTACACGCACTGGTCTTCTTTTTTTGCACTCCACACTCTGCCAATAATCAAATGCCCGATACGAGGCCACTCTATATCGAACTTCAAAACTGCTAATAATCATCGATTCACTCGCGACAAAGCAGACAAACGCTCAAACCTAATAATGTATGTCCGGATGTCTCAATACTACCACTAATAAGCAAAGCTGATGTAACTCCTCTTCCGGGTGCGGGGGCGCAGCACAAAAAACCACAAAATGTGGAAATACTACCGACGCTCACACATTTCGGGTGGGAATCGATTGTATTCACTACAGGTTTCCCAAAGCACGCGGATATTTTATGATTTCACTGTTAGTTAAAGTTAAATTACGAATTATTGTTTGATTTTTTTCGCGAAAACGACGCAGCAAAAACAAAACACGTCAGTTTCAAAGCGCGGCTTGCTGTCATATTTTCAATACTACGAGAAGCGAGAAGTAACCCGAAAATAACAAATCGTGTGATCAGAGAAAGCTTGTCCCTAAATATATCCGCAAGAACTGCTTGTCTGCGATTGGAACAAGAAGGGCTTAATAACAATGATGTAGAAGGAGATGTTCGCTCATCACCATGAGGCACCGAGAGTGAACAACAATGTTTTTGGCTAGAATTAAAGATATGAAGAGAAAGTTTTGATAGTTCCGCTAGTGTGCGGCAGGCTTGGAAATTTAACAGATGTTTTATGAAAATTGAGCGAAAAGGGCATGTGTACAGTGGTACTCGAACCAACGACATTTTTGCCTAACATGTGCGCATCAGTTAACAGAGTGCACACAATAGATCGCTAGAATAACTATACAAGCCACTATACAATAACTATACAAGATGAAATTTGATTTAGGCAATATAGGGTTTGGAACGGCTTAAGCACCCCAGACCCTATTCCAAGCACAAGGTAAACGTTAACCTACAACGCTCATTTTTTGCAGTATGGTGCTCCATGTAGTGAAGCACCATACTGCAAAAAATGAGCGTTGTAGATTAACGTTTACCGGTAGCTGGAATAGAGGTGCTGGAATAGCAAGCCGTTCCTACCCTACTTCTTCTCTGTGTACTTTTTTCTTGCCAAGCGAAAATAAGAGAATAAAAAAATTTCAAACTACTCCGAAAAAATAATTCTTCCAATTTTTTTGATAAACGCTTTATTGTTCTTCACACTATTGCCTTCTTTTCGTCCAAAGGTATCATTGTTGTAACTATAAAGATTAAAATATAATCTTTCAATGAAAATGTAACATATGAGTGTGTGCTTTTTTCTTGCCAGTACCGTATATGATTAGTTTCAGTTCTGAATTTCAGTGTTTGTGTTTGGGCTATTTTCCTTTGAAAATGTTCAAATATAAAAAAAAGTCCAGTTTCAAGTAGATAATTCAGATTAAAAATACATGTGTTTTGTAAATGATAATTTTTTAGATCATAAATTTATTTTGACAAATAAATGTTGGCTCTGTAACGTTAATTTTATAGAGCCTGTATAAGTTAATTAATTTGTTATTAATGTGGGATATACAGTTAGAACGAGAGAACAAACTCATTTTTGAAAATCAATTTTCAAGGGGAAGTTTTTACTCAAATCAATCGAATTTTTTTTTTCAACAAAATGGCGGCCGTTAGAGTGCGTTGAAAAAGTCGTTGTATTTTGCTTGTGCCGGTTCTCCTGGTCGCAGTTTTGATCTGAAACCTGCTGACCCAAAAAAAATCATTAACTACATTTACAGTTAATAGATGAATTGAACAAAAAAAAATTACTTTCACTTTTTTTAAACACTATTTTTAAAAAAATTAAAAAAATATATGTGCATTTTTTTAGAAAAAATCCAAATGCGCAACTTTTTTAAAAAAATCCAAATTTTTCCGCCATTTTATCATATTTTTCCGTATTTAATAATGAAATATTACAATAATTTTAAATTCATATAGAAGGTAATACTATATTAAAAAAAATCCTATACGTTGCAGCTTAATCGAATAATCAGTTTTCAAGTTATCACCGGCATAAACTCCGAAAATTCTGTTTTGAGAAAAACGCGTTGAAAGTTTTAATTATCGGTCTGCGCGCGAAGAAGGCGTCTTCGAAAAACGATGAAACGGAACAATTGGAGGTCGAATTTCGGAAAAGGGGCTTCAGGAGTGTATTCTACGGGAAATTTACTAACTTTTTATGCAAAAAAAATTAATGAAATGTTTGGTCATTCTAACTGTATATCCCCCCTTAAGGAAGGAAATAAAAACTACAAATTGTTACGGTGTTCATATACAACTCATAAGCAACCCGCGAGTTGCTGCGCGCTTATGTGATTGAAAAATGCCTCTATGAGAAAATCTCTCTCCCCATTTTTAAGCTACATTTTTAAGACAAATTGAAAAAAAAAGATGCAAGATACAAACCATTTGTTGGAAGCTTGATGGAGATACGCTGATGATGTATTCAGCATCGTAAACAAGGATCTCTTCCCTCTTTCTGTAGAAACTATAAATAACACACACAAAAACAACGAATTTACTTACGATATTGAAAATGACAACAATTACATGGACATGCTTTAATTTAATCGTAGTTGAGATTTATTGTTTAAACATCAAGATCCGCATTTATACCATTATCCAGACTGCAAGCTATATTACGTGATATAGAGTATCTTGACATCATATGCCATATTTTTTTCCAGTGAAAACTAGATGAATGAATTACGCTCATGAGAAACGTCACACCCCAACTACACCTTCGATAAATTCGTTCCGATCGGACGGAAACTTCAGACTCGTATATTTCATTACACAGGACAAGCAGAATTGTCCTAGCAATGCAGTTCTACTCTGAAGGGAGACTTTCTGTTCCGAGAATGTTCGTGGGTTGCTTACATATGTAGGATGCACGATGTTTCCGTTGCTTGTATTAGTGGTTTCTCAATTGTGGTTGATAGCTGGTAGCTTCGAGTCTGCTTCAATGGGTAACGTGGACGTTTGTTTTCTCCAGTAAAACTAGACAACGAAAGCATTTCATATTATGCAAATATACATTACAAACGGTGCTCTCAATACCAATGATGTGCCTTGTTAAAGGTGAAAAAAAAAACTCATTAAGGTATTCTTCACCTTTCTTCAATTTTAGAGTATTGGAATATGCCGGGCGAGCGGTTCGATTAATGACACTCACGTCTGGTCGGATCCATTATGCGGCCATTCACCAATCGCTTTCATGCCTTTGCCCCGCACAAAATTCTAACAACAGGTCGAGAAGAAAGGAAATAAAGTGAGACAACACAAACAAAAAAAAAAATCGAAATGGAATGTTTTTATTGAATTGATCACGCAGAGCTCCCGAATTCTTACTCTCACCATCACGGTACGGTTCCATCACCTCGGAAGCCTCCCCTGACAGATTCCATAATGGAGAATGAATGGAGTAACAGCAAAAAAAAAAAGAAAACACTTCGACAGACACCAATTTTATCGCATTTCTTTAACACTTCGGAAAATTTCCAAGAATTTCGCACTTTGACATGGCGCTTGAGAACGAGAAGCGGCGAATGAATGAAGAGATCGATGAATACGAATTCATTGTTAGCGGGTGAGCGAAAAATGCCGGAGGAAGAAATACCTTTATGTCATTAAATTGAATAAATGAGACATTTTTTAACAGGTCGGTTTGGTTGGGTTCATACGAAGGTAAACGTGGTCGTCTGGCTCGTACACAGAGGGAGAATCATGAACTTTAAAATTATTCATAAATTTTGTATGAGGTTCGCGATCCTTTTTTTCCTGATGACTCAGGCTTCAACTTGTAGCGGGAATCCTTAGAGATTGATTTTCTTATTTATATTCAGAAAACAGGGAAGTGCAGTGTTGAAAAGTTCAATTTTTTTGACAGTGTAGTATTCACCAGCAGCAGAGTTGTCGGTTGATTAACTTTTCTGAAATTGAAAACAATGATTAACTAGTTTCTGAAATTGAAAAGCTAGGGTAATTCATACCAACACATTACTTGCTCGTTATAAAAAAAAACTAATGTAAATGTTGGTAGGAGCAAAAATACATTCTGAGTGACCTAATGACGTTTATATACAAACGTCATTGTGGGTGACAACGTTGTCATCTGATAGGTCGAAAATCTATATAAGTATATTGAAATGAATTTCTGCCCGTTATTTGTATCTAAACGTTATTGACTCGAAAACTACTGAGCCGATCGGCGTGAAATTTTGCTTGAAGGGGTTTTTGAGTTCGGGAAAGGTTCTTATTATAGTAAGAGACTTTTCCCACCATACAACCGAAACACAAATTTCTGCATGACTCGAGAACAGAGACCGAAATTGTCGCCTCCTTGAGAAGACTTTCACCCACTTGGAGAAACAAATGAGAATGTGAGAAGCGAGACACTATTATACGGTTACAGCAGATTTTGCGAGAAAAGCAACGGCGATTTATAATTTTCGAAGAGCATGAGTAGCTGATGAATCGTTTCTTTTTCAGTGAATCCTTGATACTGATATGTAATTATTTGTGACTAACTTTTTGACACTTAAAAATGCACCAGTCATCATGTTTGTTTTATTCTGACATTATAATTCGATAATGATGGTCCATGGCGGTACCAGTGTGCACTGGTTTGATCTAGGTAGCATGTTTTCAGTGAAAAATTTGACATGAGAAAAAAATTTCCTTGAATTTTGGAGAGAGATATTTTCGCATATGCAAGAGAGAGAGAGTATAATGAATTATCGGCGAAAAACGAGAGACGAAAATATGAACGGTCCGCTACTCATCGACAACCTGCTTGAGAGAGAGAGCATGGTTTTCACCCAGCTGAGTGAGAATTTCGATCTCTGAGTCGAGAACTAATCAAGCAAATGGAACCAAATTTGGCATGTGGGGGGTTTTAACGGCAATGATCGTATGGTGGATTGAGACCCCTTCTGGAAGGGGTAGGGGTGCCATGGCGATAACACTTGAAGTCTTTAGTAATGAATAACACTAAGAAGATTTCCGAAACAGTGGAATGGATATCCCAACAAGGTCAAAGAGGCAAGCGAGGGTCCCAGGGCCAGAACACAAAATAGGACCGGATGGAATGTGTGTGGGGATAAGTGAGGCTAATAAAGGTATATTCATGATGGTATATCTCGAGACCCTTGATATTTGCAACGGTGCGGTCTTCAGCAAAGTTGTTCAGAAGGTTAAGGGCATTCGAAAAATGAACCGTTTTATTTTAATTTCCACCGCTACGTGGTGCAAGTGAGCAACATAGTTCTATTAAATACATAAATTTTGGTACTTGTTTCGTAACTGTGATGAAATTCGGTGTGACAAAAGCCCACCCTAGATAATTCTAGTTTTGTACAATATAACATCGAGACACCCCTCGTCTTGTTTTGACATTTCAATGATCCTGCAACACTGTTTAGTGACGTGTTATAACCGGTTTACTTGGATGTGAGATATTACGCGTGAACCAGGTGATTTTTATTACAAAAAGTATGGAAGGCAAACAACGGCCAACACGGCGGCAGGAACGTGATGGTGTGGGGATGGTTTTTGCCTTTGCTGGTGTTTGGAAATTATGACAGCCAGACATAAACATAGACATTTCGAACAAAACCTTGAGGAGTTTTTATTGAAGGCTCGGGTTGAAAACAACTTTGATCTGCAACAAGATACTGACCCAAACCAAAAAGCAAAAAGACAAAAGATTTTCCATTTAAATCGCATTAAACCATTGGAATCGGCACCTTAAAGTCCAGATTTTAACCCAATTGAACATTTGTGGTCAATCCGGGACAACAAAGCGAACGAATCCGATGTAACGAATAAGGACTACCATTTCGAAGTGGCTATTCAGACCACCTGGCTTTCAATAGACCCACAGCATTTACAAAACTTAGCTGATAGGTTGCCAACACGTTTTCAGGAAGTTTTAAAGTCCAAAAGTGGTCACATTAATTACTAAAGTTCTTCTGGTTTCCAGACAGCTCAAGCAGAGGATGCCTAGGATGTGGCGGGGATTCAACAGTGGGCTCTGTTGGATCCCTATAAAAAACCACATATCTGTAAGCAACTCCGTACAAGCACAGGTTGCCGCTTCCAAAGTGCCTTAGCCCAAACACCCGGAGTGGCAACCGGCACATCAGGATAGATGCCAGTAACATCCTGATTTTGGCATACTGGTCAACGCAAAGGTCAATGGACAAGTTATGAAATATGGATCGGATGGCGACGATGGGCTGGTATTCGTGCTATTCTACTCCCTGAGTAAAGAAGGGTGACACCAACTTGAAACGGCGAGTGGGCTAATGGTGCGTTTGCCTCCGTCCCGGTAAAACCTTGGCAGGCCTCCGGATACGTTCATCATCTCTGGCATCAACCTCGATGGGTACTAGGCTCGGATGTAACATTCGCGATCACGCTGATCTGGCTCCGTGGACACGAACCTCGGAAGGTACGTGTTGAGCCCTGGCTTGAGTTCCTGTTTAGCATAGACAACCGAGGCGATCACGAAGGCGACTATGTACAACGGAAGTGGTGATAGCGGTGCGGAGGGGGGACCCTGGAGAATGGAGAAGAACATACAACAAACAACGATGCAGGGGCAGGCAAATCCGTTTGTCAGAACTGGGTTGGCGAGGACACCCTAGTGCAAACCCGCAGGTGCAAAGGCCACAAGGGCTGAGAAGAAGCGTCAACAGATGCAGCAAGCAGCAGCAATACGGCGCTTGGTCGAGAGTACCAAAACTACCTCGGGTAGAGGCAGCCAACAAGTCGGGCGGTAAAAACAAGTCTGAAAAACGGAAGTTTATCAGCGAGGAGGAACAAAGGTGAAGCTCTCATCGTCAAAGCTATGACGACACGCTACGCGGGAAGTTCTGCGAACACAATGCGGACTAATCTGGACCGTAGGGAGCTAGCGGGAGACGTTCAGAAAATAAGGGATGGGAAATGATCCCTCGAGCGTAAAGGGATCCAAAGCCAGCAGCTGCTCCTACAACAGAGCTTACCGAGAGAAGGTTATGTGCGACAAGGTCCAAGTCAGGGCCATGTGTCCGGAAGCAACCCTCCTATGCAAGGACTTGGACGAGGTCACATCGGAAGAAGAAGTTGGGTTAGCTATAAAGGAGCAGTGCGAGCTAGGAGAAGGTGGCATTGACTAAACTACCGATCGATGCAAGCCAACAAGGGACTAAGAGTTGGCAAGATCAAAGTAGGCTGGTCTGTGTGCCCACTGAGTATTCCTCAGCAACCGGAATGTGGTCTTCAAATGTCTCAGAGTACGGCCACCTGGCACGAAACTGCAAAGGGCCCGACAGAAGCAAACTATGCAGAAGATGTGGTGAGGAAAGCCACATGGCTCAAAACTACAGGAAGTCCCCAAATTGCCTGATCTGTGCTAACACGGAGAACAGAAATCACCCAACAGGTGGCCCAAGACGTCCGGCCTTCAAACAAGCGAGTGCTATTAAGTTCCAGTGGGGGTAATTCAAATCAATCTCAACCACTGTGATACAGCACAAATTTTGCTGCAACAAACCGTTGCAGAACAAAAGTGCGATGTTACTATAATTTCAGAGCCATACAGAATCATAGATGTAACGTTATGCAGCCCTTGTCTGATGAGAGCTATAAACTGGAGAATAAGTGAAGAATATACCCACAGTGCGACCATCTAGCTTGATCCGGTACCACATCGTAGGCAGGATGCGGTGCCGAGGTCGAGGTAGAACCCAACTTAACGAGCGGAGGCGGAGAAGACAGCCAAAATTCAACAAGAAAGTGTTTGAGGAAGCTTTGAAGCTGGAGGGTAACTCACTAAACCCCACCGCAGACCAGCTTATAGCAACTCCCGGCACCGAGCGTGCGGGCACAATCATCCCAAGGATGGGAAATCCGAGAACTGTCGACGCCCTGTCTGCTGGTGGAATCCGGATCGATTTCTGATCTGCCCAAGATCGCACACTACGGTCATTATTAGTTGTAGTAGTCTGATTATGACCAGCAAGTCCTTATTTATGTTATCTCAACCGAATGGCAACAAGAGTGCTACTAGGGCACGTGCACAGAGCCTTAAGGAAGTAGAATGAAGAGGCCCAGCAATAACGGCGAAAGGGAGAATGGGGCAAGGCTAACCTATGGGGATACGGCAGAGCTGCACTGAACAAAGCAACCAGGCCCTGGCGAGAAATCCTGTCTTGACGATCTCTGCCGCTAACCAGATCCGATCCATAAGCCGGCGGTTTGGCCGCCCACCAGCGTACCGCCGACCAAGATGTTCGTGACGTAGAAACCAGGGTAACGAACGAAGAGCTGATCGCGCATTGAAGGAAAGACTTGCCAACCGAAAAAGCTCCGGGGCCGGGGTATCGGAATTCCAAAACGTGGTTCTAAAAGCAGCGATCCCACGAAAATTCCTGATATGTTCAGGGACTTCATGCCTGCCAACATTGTATTCAGGAGGGCAGTTCTCCCGACATCTGGAAATGGCAGAAGCTGGCGCTGCTTCTGGAAGCTAGGTAAGCCTTCCCGGTGACCCTGCATTAGCAGCCTAGGCCGATGCTTCTGTTAGATATAGTTGGTAAATTGTTGAGAGAGTGGGTCCTTAAACAGGCTCACAAAGCACACGTAGAGTGAGAGTGGCTCTGCTGGGGAGATGCAGCTTCGGATTCCGGAAGAGGCAAGTCCACTGTAGATGCCATCAGAACGGTTGTGGATTCTATGGAGACGCACTGAAGCAACAGAGAATGAGGAAATCGTTACTGCGCGGTGGTCACACCTGCATGTACAAATACCTTCAACAGTGCTTAGCTTGGCGGCAACAGCCGATACTTTACACAGATTGCGGGTGCCTGAGTATCTGTGCTAGATTCTGGAAAAGTTATTTCCGGTGATCGCGTAGACTGATTTACGAAATGAACAGGACACCGGAAAGAGGAGTGTAGCTGTTACGGCGGGCGCTCCACGGGGATCTGTTTTGGGCACGACCCTCTGGAATTGCCATGCACGACTGAGGTATTTAAAGCTGAACCTTCCCAGAGGAGTGAAGTTCATCGGCTTTGCGGACGACGTGGCACTTCTAGTGATCCGGCGAGTCACGAGAAGAAGCCGCAGTACCGGCCAGCCGAGTGGCGATAGACGCGGTGGAAGACTGGATGCGTGGGAAGAAACTATCGCGGCTCACCACAAGACCGAGCTGGTGATTATCAGCAACCGAAAGAGAGTGCAGCAAGGCAAGTGGCATGGTCAGCGAGTGCATCATTGACTCAAAGCGCGAAGTCAGTCACTTTGGGGAGTCGGGCATGCGACGATCGACCGAACTTCAATAGTCATGCGCATGTCGACTACGTCTGCAAGAAGGCAACGGAAGTGGGGATCTCAGCAGCACTATCTCGGATCACGCCCAGCAACCCTCTGCGATCAACAGTAGCAAGAGGAGACTACCAGCGATCGTGTCATCGACACCAATCATCAGGTACGCATGCCCAGTGTGGTTGGCGGCATTGAAGACGGCAGGCAATCGCGAACTACTAAACCGTACGTCCAGGCTTATGGCGATGCTGCGTGTCGAGTGCGTATCGAACCATCTGGTCGGACGCCGTGTGTCGATGAGCGCCGGGAAGCTCCCACATTTGCCAAGAAGATAGCGAGTGCTGCTAGGCACCGAAAACACACAAGAGGAGTTTCGGAGGAGAGCGCGAGCCAACACACTATCCAAAATGGCGGCAGCGGTAGGACAATGCAGCGAATGGCGGGTGGACCTCCGTCGGTCAATTCCTGACCTGTCGATGTACGGACTGAAGAGAGCGCGCTGGGAAGGCGAACTTCTACATGACGCAATTTTCCTGCCTGTGTCATGGGGTGATTTAAACGGTATCCGTGCACAGATTCTGGCCAAACACGCATCATCTTCAGTTGCTCAAGGTTTGCGCACCCACGAGGAGAAATGCCGCATCCATTGTCGGCGCTGACGTCACAACGTAAAGGGTGACACGGCCTGCACCTGGTCAAGGCGAAAACGCCTGTAAAGTCGGCAGGAAATCGTTTATTTAAAAATCAAATTAAATTTCTTTCAAG
>JASCZW010021397.1:0-10722 GCA_034211315.2 Aedes japonicus
ACTCTATATCAATACCTGTTGAAAACAATGGCGAGAGACACCGGCACCGATCTTTCAGCAGGGCAAATGAAACGCTCAGTTGCAGTATTTGCCACATGCTACAAAGCTAAAATTTTTGGTTTATTAAATGGTTCTTTGTAATTAATAGTACACTTACAATTTCGGTGTTTTCACTCCTTGGGTAACATTTTATCCTTCCAAAGCGCCCGTGCCATCACGCTTGCTTTCACTTGTTAAACGTGATAGTAAACATTGACAACACGGACGTCACAAAGCACAATGTCAATGCGGTAAACAAAAACAAGAACATAATCGTATGTCTTCAGGGGGTTCGTCGATCAGTTGCATATGCAACAATCCCTAAGCAGCAATTTGTTACAAATTATCGCAATATATCAGCAAATAAGTTTTGCTGTTCAGCGATACAAATGGTTATAATGTGCTATCATACAAAAAATTGTTTAGCGACATTTGTAATAAAATATCCAACCTTATTTGCTTTGGAGGTGATTTTTGTTGCAGTATTTCACATATTTAGTAGAATGAATCGGCACTGATCGAATCGCTTTCTGATGTTATCATCAAAGATAAATATGTGTTTTAGTTATTATGGTCGGTTAGGGGCAAAACGAGCATTTTATCTTAACCAAAACTGCTTCCGTGCAGGGTTGCTACATGATTTTTCGTTCCCATCTTTAAATTTTGCCAAAAAAAAATCTTGTTTAGGGAACGTCTATTAATTATGTCACGCAAAAAGTTGCCTTTTATAACCCCCTCTCCCCCACCTTGTCACGTTTTTTGTATGGACATTCAAATTTTTTTGTATGGATCGTCACGTTTTCCCAAACCTCCCCTCCCCCCTTACTGCGTGACATAATTAATGGACCTTCCCTTATCTGTGTTTAACTGCAGAAAATCTTGGCTAAAATCTTTGCTTCAAACTTTGTGTTGTAAAATAAGAATGGAAACTTTTTAGGTGCCTGAATGCCTATACACTTCTTTTTATAATTGCTATTGAGTTGAATGCAAATTAGAGCAGATATATACTTATCAGAACACATTTATTCTGATTGGCCGATTCAAGACGGTCTTTTCTATACAGCTCAATTGTATTTATCGGTTTCCCTACATTACACTACAGCAAAACGGATATTTTTTCTTAAGAAAATTATTAGTTTTTTGAGTGGACAAGCAACTGTTAAAAATCTTAAAAATCTTGGTTTATCTCAAAAATCTGTCATACATCTTACATCTTTACATACATTTAGATCTGTATGAAAACTATTTAAAAAATCTGTGTCAATCTACATAAATCTGTACATGTGGCAGGGTTTCCGTGTCATTAACTTGTTGTTTGTTGCCTTCAACCCAATAAAATATGTAGGCTATGGATAATTAATGGAAGTAGTAAAATACTCTGTCATTTGTTTGTTATTTGTTATGTTAAAAATGGGCATCCGCTAAAGGCACCTCTCGTTCGATTGTAAGCTAAAGATCTGCTTTATGCGATATTAGGAATAAATTTACATGAAATATCCCACGAAATTATGCCAAATCTAGCATTTCTGATATGTGCTTTAGGTGACGCAGAAAATTGCATGTCCGTATTCTGACTGCTGGTTTCTGATCTACTGAATTTAACTGGTAGTTTGTCTTGATAGGTTGAGCGCCTGAGTAATTCTCGTTCATGAGCAATGTCTTATGATATAACATTGGGTAGGTATGCCAGTTTCAGATATAGCCGCCTAATTTGATCAACTCTCAGAGAAGTGCGTAAGTGAACATTTGTGCATTTTGCGAGAGAAATGTCTGTTCAATCCTATCATTGGGATTCAAATCAACAATCACAACACAATTTTGGATTTACAAACGTGAAGTATCGCACAGTTTGGAAGAAATATTTTCTGCGTTTTATAATGCACATAGGGTAAGGAACGGTATAATCAGGGGTGACTATTTAAATCAGTTGCTAGGAAATAGGTCTAAAACTCCTACATTTTCCATATTATTTTACTTTTAATGATACGAGCATAAGCTCTATCCATCGAGTGAATGATTCGATGTATAAATCATGATTGCATCCAAGCCCATTTACCCCACCGCCTCCAGGAAACTCTTTAACATCGTGCGAAACGTGTGCACATAGGCATTCATTTTTTCGTCCAAATTAACGCTCTCTGCAGAGGAAGTACCCGACGATTTTATGGATTTGACGAGCACTCAACATGAGGAAGAGGAGGTAAATAGTTTAAATAGTTTAGATAGGTCACATAAATTACAGCACGATAATAACATTAAAAGTAAAGAGGTACTAGTGTATTGCCAGAACTTTAATAGGATGAAAAGTGCCGTTAAAGTTAATGAAATTTATAAGCAGGTGGCTGCATGTAGCTTTCCTGTGATTTTAGGAACAGAAACGAGTTGGGACGCTAGCGTTAACAATGAAGAAGTTTTCGGTGATCGATTCAATGTTTTTAGAGATTATCGCGATAAATTTTTATCTAATAAAAAATGTGGTGGAGGTTTTCTTGTAGCAGTTAGTGTTGATTATAATTGCGAACAAATTGAATCTTGCAAATGTAAAGAATTCGACCATGTTTGGGTCAAATGTCATATTGGAGAACAAGTTCATATTTTTGTAGCAGTATATTTTCCTCCAGAATATGCGAGAAAAGATTCGTTTGAACTATTTTTTAGTATTGCCGGTAATATCATTTCAAAGTTTGAGCCCGAAACAAATGTTCACATATACGGTGATTTTACCCAGAGGGCAGCCAATTTATTATTGACAATGAAAATGAGTCCCTTTTGATACCGATTGCAGGGGAAAATGAAACGCTTCGTACTCTATTTGACAAAAGTTCTGAAATCGGGCTCAATCAAGTAAATCACGTGAAAAATCAGAATAATTGCTACTTAGATTGAATGTTCACTAATATGACCGATGATTTTTGCGTAACAGAGTCACCTACTCCTCTTTGGAAAAATGAAGTGTTCCACACTGCAATTGAATACTCCATATTCGTGCACGACAAAACCACAATTATAGATAATAATTTGTCCGAGCCATACTATGATTTTAGTAAGACTAATTATGTACTTATCAAAGAAAGATTGAATTGTATTGACTGGCCAACTGTATTACGTGATCATGATGTAGGTCAAGCAGTAGATGCATTCTACCAAATTTTTTTATGATATTTTAGAACAAACAGTGCCCATGAAACAAAAGAGAAAATCTAGTCTCAAATCCCCAGTGTGGTATAACAGACTGGTTACTAATCTCAAAAACATGAAACAAAAAGCTCATAAAGCATACAAGAGAAATAAAACTGATGAAAATCTATCACTTTATCTGGCCATATGCGATCAACTGAGTTTAGAATTAAAAAATGCATATGAAGAGCATAATACACGGGTAGAGAATAATATTAAGTCAGACCCTAAATCTTTCTATAGCTATGTTAAAGAAAAACGTAAGTCTAAGAGCTTTCCGTCAAAAATGCATCTAGAAAACAGGACCGGCAACACACCAAATGACATTAGCAACTTATTCGCTGATTTCTTCCAGGACATCTATACTTCTCATGACGATAATGAGCGTGACTTGCAATATTTCTCATACCTCCCCGAGCCAATGACGGACAGTTCAGTTGATAATTTATCTGTCAGGGAAATCTTACATGCGCTTGAAACTTTGGATGCTTCAAAGGGTGCTGGACCAGACGGCTTACCACCTATATTTTTAAAATCTCTTTCAAAGGAGCTAGTTAAACCTTTATTTTGGTTGTTTAATTCGTCATTGGAATCCAGCGTTCTTCCTGCTGTTTGGAAAGAATCTTTTTTGATCCCAATTTTTAAAAGTGGAAAAAAATCTGATATTAAAAATTATCGTGGGGTTGCTATATTATCAAGCATCCCAAAACTTTTTGAATCTATCATAAATGATAATATATTTTCGCAGGTGAAGACTTTAATTTCTAATAAACAGCATGGTTTTGTTAAAGGGCGATCAACAGCCACTAATTTGATACAATTTGTAACTTTTTCTTTGAACGTAATGGACAAAGGAAATTGTGTTGAAGCGCTGTACACCGATTTTAGTAAAGCATTTGACAGAGTTGATATTCCACTGTTGCTTTTTAAATTATCCAAAATGGATTCAATCCTGGGCTACTGAAATGGATTGAATCTTACTTGACTCAGAGAACGCAAAAGTAAGATTTGAGGGAAAACTTTCAACAATTGTGAACGTTACTTCGGGCGTGCCACAAGGGTCTCATCTTGGTCCATTATTATTTATTTTATTTATCAATGATATAGAACACATTTTGAACTTTCTTCATGTTTCAATATATGCAGACGACATGAAACTTTTCATGGAGATATGTGAGACATCGGACCTTGAATTATTTCAACACGAAATTGACAATTTCTACATATGGTGTAAGAAAAATTTGTTAGATCTTAATGTAAAAAAATGCAATTCCATTTCGTTTACCAGAAAACACGAAACATCGCAACTGTTGAAAGATGCAGTCAAATTAGAGACTTAGGTGTTATACTCGATTTTAAATTAACTTTTGCCGAACATTATAATAATATCATTTATAAAGCAAGCAACATGCTTGGGTTTATCAAAAGGTTTAGCTTGAACTTTAATGATCCATACACCATCAAAACGCTGTACATAACATATGTGAGACCCCTTCTTGAATATTGTAGCATAGTTTGGTCTCCATATCAAGATACACATGCAAGCCGTATAGAGTCAGTTCAAAAACAATTTTTGTTATTTGCCCTACGAAAGTTAGGTTGGACGACTTTACCTATGCCGTCCTATGAGTCACGATGTATGTTGATTAACTTTGATGGGCTTAAAAAAAGAAGAGAATTTGCAATGATAGCTTTCCTGAATGATGTTATTATGCAGAGAGTAAACACACAAGAGATTTTAGAAAATCTTAACTTCTATGCTCCCTCTCGCTTCCTAAGAAATAGACAATTATTTTACATAAACAGTCAAAGAACAAACTATGCAAAGAATGGGCCTTTAAATAGAATGATGTCGTGTTATAATAAGTATTGCGATTTAGTAGATGTGACAATGAATAAAAAAGAGCTTAGGAAAATTTTCTTTTCACGGTTAGGGTAAATTAAGATATACGAATTAGACTTTAAGTACTATTTGTAAAACAAAACTGGTCTACAAAAGATTGACGCCAAATAAATAAATAAATTGGGAACTTTATTCCATGGCCATGAAATTTTCTGAGTCTAATGCTCGTTTTTGGAGGTATGTTCCGATAGATCAGAAGTAAGCAGAGCGATTAATGTCTAAATATTGGCATTACTAATTATAGATTACATACAGCTTGATCAAATATCCCAGGTGCTGAATAAACTGCTTAAAACCCGTCCCGTACTCTATATGAAATGCTGGATGGGCCATAAATGTATGGGATATTTCTTGTAAATTTAAAGCAGGTATCGCCTAAATTAGGTCTGTCGTATTCAAGATTGGAAATAATATCTTTGTCTCGCTTGCTGTGGATTGTAATTTAACGAGGGGATATTTTACACGTCTGTTAAAGTTCATCATTTTTTACTTCTGTGCGTTTAAACACGGCCAATAAAGCTTCATTTCTCCTACAAGCAACATAGTCCAAGATAATTTCCAATGTCTTAACGCTTTTTTTCGATGCTTTAGTGCCCACTGGTATTAATATTTCCTTAATAACAACAGAAAATACAAGTTTTCATGTGCTCAACATCATTTACCAAATAAAAGTTATTATCGTTTGTTTTGTCTAGAAACAAGTACATATTTCCAATGCTTTTTACATAGTTCCAAGAAATAACTCTCCAGATTTAAGATTTAATGTAGAATTAAAAAAAAAATCCTTCCAAATGCTGATGAAAAATGTGTTTTCTATCCATCCTCTTAGAAGAGCATATATTTTTAGAAAAACAATTATAAATTTTGATAAGCAGGTCATAGGGACGAGTTCAGTACATTGGAAAAAATGCATATTTTGGTACTCTAGAAGTCACCGGAAGGCCGAAAAAGATAAAACTACAGAACCTCTTAGGTAAACTTATTAAAAAAACCCATGAGATATAATTTATTGTGGAAAAACAATAGGGTTTATAGCACGTACGCCTAGATGCGTTCTTCTTGTCGATAACATAACAATCAAACGTACTTCACTTTAAAAAAAAACACATTGAAAAAAATAACGGCGCGTTAGCTGAACGATTGTATTTGGAAATCTACAAAAATTACAACTAACACTTCATCTGGAATCTAATAAATAATGTAAAATTAAAAACTCAAGACCTTTTTAAAACTATATATATATTCCTTTGAATTCCACTATAAAAAAGCTTATCCTTTAAAAAAATAGGCTGTTCTGTCAAAAGGTAAGCTTTTTCAAGTGGAATTTAAAGGAATTAACTCGGGTTTATTAGTGATAATTTGAAAAAGTGTTTCAGTTTTTCATACTTTGAAATTTAAAACAAGTGATCAAGTGAAGTGTTCCTATACATTTTTCTTAGTTTTTCAACCAATATTATGTAGAAATCGAGAACAATTTAATCGAACACTTTCACTTAAAAATAATTTTAAAAAAATACTGAAACACTGTTAATCTCAGACGAAATATGCCTATCTGTCAAAAGGTAAGGTTTTTCTAGTGGAATTTGAAGAAACTCGTTCGTATTTACGAGTGATAGTATGAATCAATTTTTCAGTTTATTTTTTTTTTGTTCCTTAAAAAGTGAACAAGTGAAGTGTTAGTACCAAGTTTTCAAGTTTTACAATTACAATCGTGCTACTAATATGCTCTTAAGAGTATTTGTTTTGAAAGTGAAGTGATTAAAAAGTATATTTTTCACAAATAGATTGTATGGCATTGAATAGATTGTATGGTATGATATCAATAATAGAATGAGGAGGTCCTTAGGTAATTCTTAACTTTAGAAAAACTCACGTTTTCCTGTACAAATTTCACAAAATTACACAACATCAATAGTTTCTGTGAGAGCGACGTGCCCTTCTTAACAAGCCATCCTGTAAAAAGATTAATAAGTATTGGTAAATGGGTTATTCGATTTGTTGGATCGTTGGAAGGAGAATCTTATAATCCTGCGGGTTTCACGTAAGTGTCTCTGCTTACGGGTCCGCCCCTCCGTTTTTGGCTTTTCTTACATACATACATATAAGTACACTACGGTTTTTTTACACTAGGGATACGTACCGTGTAGAAAAAACGGGGTTAATTCCGGAATCTGTGTGTTGAAAAACCGTACTAATTTTGTTATCAGCGGAGAATTTTGTGATCAGCGGTATTTGGAAATGCTCAATTTTGCATGCTTACCAGCGCCAAGCAGCGGTTCAATTCCAAACAAAACGTTTCACCTTTCGAATACCCTTGACCTTCTGAACAACTTTGCTGAAAACTATAACCTGTTTCTATCTTATCAGAACCACGAGATACAATGTTTAAATTTGAATGCTCACTAGCGCCACGTAGCGGGGGAATTCCGAACAGAACGGTCCATCTGATGAATGCCGTTGACCTTATGAAAATTTTTGCTGAAGCCCGCACCTTTGCAGATATTAAGGGTCTCGAGATATACCATCAGGAATGTGTGCAGACTTCTTCAGTGTCGTGTTCGAGTTATTCGCACACGACACTGAAGAAGTCTGCACATTAGCAATAAAGGTAGTTGGAATTAAATGGAAAATACTTATTTTTCTTCTCTTTTCTAGTTGTGAAAAACATGATATAACCTGTGCTTCGCATAGCTCTAGTTAAAACAATGTATGCAATCCGTTGAAATTTTGCAAGTTTTGCTTCTGCAGTACCTTTCTTGATTTTCGCCCACGACACTTACGAAGCATATGTTATTTTTGGAAACACAATAGATGTGTAGACCCATACAATCATGTTTGGTCTGAAGCCCCATTTCTTGCCAATGGTTTTGGAGCATAACCATAAATCACTAATAGCTTTGCTTATCGCGTAATCAAGATGTGCAGGTACAGTTCAGCTTAGCATCCTGTGAAAGTGTAACCTGTTTACTAAATAGAATGTGTTCTCCAGCTAAACTTTCTCTTTCTTGTGAAAGGTACGATTGCTACTTTGATGGGTAATACTTAGACCTTCTTGCATACACCAAGATTGGGTAACCTAAGGAGCCTGTACCATTCTACCCGATAATATGTTGTCAAACTTTCCTCTTACTAAGATGACTATGTCATCAGCACAGCCGAAAACCTTGAAACCTTTCGCTTCTAAGCTTCTGAGAAGATCGTCTACAAGTAAGGACCACATAAGTGGGGAGAGCCTCCTCCTTGGGGGCTACCTTCCCTTGCCCTTACCACAACAGAAGCTCATTCTAGCTCAGAAGTGAATTCTTTTATTGCAAGCATAGTATGGATCCAGTTGACAATGCTAGTGTTAAAATTCCTCTTCTCCATAGCTCGAACCATTGAGAAATAAGATGTATTGTCAAACGCTTCTTCAATATCCAAGAAAGAATTTCTTCTACTGACACAGATTTTCCAACTTTTTCTACTAGCGTATGAAGCGCTGCAACTGTTGATTTGCCAGATTGAAAAAGCAAACTGAAATTTTGACAAAGAATGCTTCTGCATATAAGTTTTTGGTATGAAGATCACTTTTACTAAACCTCCGTTTTGATGGGATGTAGTATAGTATATGTGTAAAATAAGGAACCAAAATCTGCTACCCTCTTGACCACATTTCTCATTAAATAGCTGGTATAATAATTTTGACAGATCGATGCCTTTCTATATCACCAGAAATTACTCAAGTAAAGTCAGTGTCGTCTCGTCCGCTTTTGCCGTACGATTTCAAAATAAAACAATTATATTCACCTAACACATTATTTTAAAAGTTCGAGCTCGTTGAACAGGTTAAAAATTTGATCACGAGATGCCTCCGATTGAGGTCAAATTTTAACGATCGAATTCCACATATGTTATATTGTCATAGTGAACATTGTTGAACTTTAAAAAAAAAGTGCTTGGGACATTTATAAATACCATACTTTAAGTCATCTTGTTGCAGTTATTCAAGAAAATACAATAAGTACGAAAAATTACATACATTAAATTGTTATGTTATGTATTCTCCGTGCGAGGAGTAACGATTATGATTTAGAAGGAGATGTTCGCTCATCACCATGAGGCACCAAGAGTGAACAACAATGTTTTTTTGGCTAGAATGAAAGATGTGAAGAGAAAGTGTTGAAAGGTCCGTCAGAGTGCGGCAGGTAGGAAAATTAACAGATGTTTTTGAAAATTGAGCGAAAGGGCATGCATCCAATAGTACTCGAACCATGGACGTCAATCTTTGCCTAACATCCCACTGCGGGGTAGGTTGTAGCGACGGAACAAGTCCGCCACTTCAACAGGCAAAAATTGACGCATGGAAAGACGCTCATGTACCACTGTGGCTTGTATAGTTTATTCTTAGCGATCTATTGTGTGCACTCTGTTTACTGATGCGCACATGGGAGAGGAACTCTCTCCTTTTTTGGGTTTGTTTTGATTCGCACCGACTGACGATCACATTTAATTGGTAAATCGTTTACAGAAGGTCAAATAAGGAATGGGTAGGAATTGGAATTGGAAACCGATAAATTCTCTGCACTTCACGATAAACCATGAAAACGTTGGATAAAAGGATTGCGTTGACGGCTTAATTCGTTGTGGTTTAAAGTATGCTGAATACAACCGGCGAATGATAAATAATTCACAAATAAATACCGAGTTCAACCAACAGTAAGAATACCGTTGGGGTTTTTTTTTATAGGGAAAACAAGATTTTTTTGAATAACGCTTAGGAACCGATTTGAACCAAATCATAAAAATAGTACGGAAGCTGTTGATTGCACTAGGAAAGTGCGAAGGAGGTTTATTTCATTGGCAAAACCTATAGTTTTTAAAGCGTAGTTTAACCGCACAAAGTGTTATGGTGGTTTAATTCAAAACAAGAATATTTTCAATTTAAGACTAGTATTTGCTGTGAACCGATTTAAACGAAAATTTAAGAAGGTGTTGAGGCCACTTATAAAGGTGGTTTACATTATAAGGAAAATAACAAAACCTGCCTAGTAAGAACTTCAATCGTTTGAAACCAAGAATTCAAAAATAACTAATTAAGCCGTCAACGCAATCCTTTTATCCAACGTTTTCATGGTTTATCGTGAAGTGCAGAGAATTTATCGGTTTCCAATTCCAATTCCTACCCATTCCTTATTTGACCTTCTGTAAACGATTTACCAATTAAATGTGATCGTCAGTCGGTGCGAATCAAAACAAACCCAAAAAGCGAGAGAGTTCCTCTCCCATGTGCGCATCAGTAAACAGAGTGCACACAATAGATCGCTAAGAATAAACTATACAAGCCACAGTGGTACATGAGCGTCTTTCCATGCGTCAATTTTTGCCTGTTGAAGTGGCGGACTTGTTCCGTCGCTACAACCTACCCCGCAGTGGGATGTTAGGCAAAGATTGACGTCCATGGTTCGAGTACCATTGGATACATGCCCTTTCGCTCAATTTTCAAAACATCTGTTAATTTTCCTACCTGCCGCACTCTGACGGACCTTTCAACACTTTCTCTTCACATCTTTCATTCTAGCCAAAAAAACATTGTTGTTCACTCTGGTGCCTCATGGTGATGAGCG
>JASCZW010021398.1:0-10720 GCA_034211315.2 Aedes japonicus
TGAGCGTTAATATCTTTGTCATTTTTCAAAAAAAAATTTACGAAACATTTGCACCAATCGATCATATTTCTACACACCAACTACATTTGAGAACAATGTTGATTTTGGGCCCCATCTATTGAAAAAATTTCATAAATGCCCTTTCAGGTCTAAGGGTCTGTTTATAAACCACGTAGACTCATTATTGAAAATCTGAGACTAGCCCCCCTCCCACCTCGTAGACTTATCTCCATACAATTTTTTTTAAATTTTGATGGAGCGTAGATTTTGGTCAAATACAACCCCCCCATAGGAAAGGCTACGTGGTTATTAATAGTCCCTAAGGAATCATATATGACCCCAACAACAGAATGGCTGTATAAAATCACAGACCGAATAAAAATGTACACTGTCTTGTGTAAATTTTTCATAGGGTATGTGTCCCTTAACTCAGCCTAATATGCAACTATCGATGACATTAAAATAACTCATTATGTATATTGGCTACAAGCAATATTGAGCTAGTTATACACTTGCTTAGATATGCTTAGTAAGACGTTTGGTAGCATGTATAATGAAAAGCTATACAGCTCATTTTATAAAGTCAGAAACTTTCGAGGAATATAGATGTTATATCGGTCTATAAGCATCAAATTGAGTCATCAGAAGTGTCATTGAGTTCAAAACTTAAGATCTACAGTTATAACTATAGCATTTTGGGCTTTACAAAGTAAAGCTTCGTATTCAACCATATTCAGTGAATATTTTAGAACGTAAACAAACATTACGATATCAAATCGAATAATCGGGATCATCCAAACTGTTCTTGCAATCAGAGCAGTATGGAGTATGCAAAGAAACAAGATGTATTTAACAATATCCATTGAATAGTGTAGAGGGTAAAACAGACATAATGCGAAAATCTTGAGGTATTCAAGGTTATCCAAACTGTCCTTAAGTTCAAAGTATAAGATCTACAGATTGAACAGCTATTTTTTAGGCTATATAAGTTGACTATAAGTATTCAAACGTATTGAATGAAGCTTTTGAAAGGTCAACAGTCAATATTTTATAACTTTCTGATCGTCTAGGTTATTCAAATTGTTCTGGCATTCATAAATTAAGATTTAAATTTGTTACAGTCATTTTAAGCCAATACAAATTTGCAATAAATATTAAAACATATTCAGTAATTATTTATAAACATAAACATTAACATTTATAAACATTATAAAGCAATATGAAATGTTCTGTACCTTCCAAACCAAGGAGTGTATCGAAAATAAGCTATCCATAAACTTTCTTTCAAATTATGTTGAAAACCGATATTTTATTCATACAAAAAATTGATCCTTTATTGTACGAGGTTAAACATAATAAAGACCGGATGAAATTTAAGTTATTCCTTCACGAATTTTCGGACTTTGGATCGAATGCTCTTCATCAAGTTCCGGACAAGTGTTGCATCGCATTTTTTGGACGCTTGAGCCCAAATTTTTTTGAACTCCTGCATGTTCCCAGCTGCTTTACCAGTCTTCTTGAAGACCCTCTTCACGATTGCCCAGTAACGTTCGATGGGTCGAAGCTGAGGGCAATTTGGTGGATTGATGTTTTTCTCAACGTAATCTATACCCTTTTCCGCAAGCCAATTGAGAGTGGTTTTGGCATAGTGAGCCGACGCTAAATCCAGCCAAAACAGTGGAGGTGTACTATGCTTCATATATAAAGGCAACAATCTCTTCTGGAGACACTCAGATCGATAGATCTCCGCATTTATAGTTCCGGTAGTGTAAAAAATGGTTGACTTCAAACCACAGGAGCATATTGGTTGCCATACCAGTACCTTTCGACCGAATTTCTCCACTTGAATCGACCTGTCCGCATCGCTCATATCCTCCCCAACGACGGCAATACTGGACCTGGAAGGGGTTTTGAGTCCTCCTTTACATAGGTCTTATCGTCCATCAAAACGCATGCATCTGGATGCTGCAAAGGACGCGAATACAATTTCCGGGCCCTTGTTGCTGCTCGCTTCTTCTGTTCTGCACTTTGTTTCAAGATTTTCTGCTTCTTGCAGGTCTTCAGGTGGTTTCGCCTCTTGATACGCTGGATCATTCCGACACTCGTTCCTGCTTTTTTGGCCAAATCACGTATTGACATTGATTTGTTCTTCATGATTAGAGGTAACACTTTCTGCTCCAGTTTCGGGTAGGAAGAACCAGGTTTTTTGCCTCTTCCTGGTAGCTCATCCAAAGAATAGTATTCCCCAAACTTATTAATGATGGTTTTCATACTCGCATGATGAATTCCAAACCGCTGCGCCAATTTTCGCATAGCAATACCCTTCTCACTTAGCCATGTATCCAGAACCTTAATTTTCACTTCCTTTTCAATACGCGACATGCTGAAAACGAAGAATTTAAACCGCACAAACAAGTAAACAAAAGAAAGCTGACAGTCGAACGCACACCATGCAGTGTTCAGAGCATAAAAAACCATCACAAGTTCATGCGTACAACGCAAATATATGTGGATAGCTTATATTCGATACACTCCTTAGACTACATGGTCCCGAGACCAAAGAGCCACCTCATTTTAAAAGAAGTCATAAAACAATTGCATCATGGCCCACCAAGAAACCATGCTCAAGGTAGCCGACTTATCTCCCAACTTCCTCGGGGGTAAGTTCAAATGCTATATTAAGCCTCACAAGAATGCCTTTATCCAGGGCTGTGAACTGGCTGTTAGTCAAGATATACCATATAAAGTAGTACATCTGGACACTGATTTGGAGGCCACTGCGGTCACCATACAGTTTCGTATGGAAGCTTACAGTAGTAAGCCTATATATGGCTCCGAGGTGTAGGGTCGGCAAAGAACAGAATGTCATCGGGAAGTTGGAAGACCTAGTCTCTCTACTGCCTACACCTTTTGTGATCCTGGGTGATTTGAATGCGCACCACCCCTCGTGAGAATCGCACAAGGATGACATTCGCGGCGAGCGGCTCTTTCAGCTACTAGAGAGGTTGGGCTGTTCAGTACTGAATAATGGCAAACCGGATCGACTTCTCCTTAGGATCGACCTGTCCATCGCCTCCTGGAATGTGGCTTGCCACTTTAACTGGCAAGTACTAGATGACTTACACGGTAGCGACTACTTACCTATCGTTCTGTCATAGGCTGTAGGCCTTCCGTGACAAGACTTAAGTGGAATTTGAACAAGACGAACTGAGATGGCTTCGTAAAAAGTTTCCCTCAAGATGCCAAATAACGGTATACTCAACCCAACTGATTGGATTGAGATCCTGAGTGTGGCCGCCCATCGACATATACCAAAGGCCGGAGGTAGAAGCGGTAAAGGATCGGTACCTTGGTGGGGGTCAGATGTTCACACCACCGTTAAGAGCAGACGTAAAAGTCTGCGAGCGCTACGTAGAACGGCTCCTGATGACCCGTCTCGGGTTGCTAATTTGATAGAGTTTCAACATGCTTGGGCCAAGACAAGTCATCAAGGAGGCCTAAATGGCCACATGGTCGGCTTTCACTGCGGATATATAAGAATCCATATGCTCCAACGAACTGTTGAGGAACGTAAAGTCCATTGGTGGAAAAAACCGCCATGTAGAGAGGGTCGTAAAATTGGACACCGGTTACACGAACCAACCGGAGCTTATCGCTGAGGCTTTTGTGGATCAATTTGCCAAGGTGTCGGCGAACAGCAATCATAGTGATGAGTTCTGACGTATCAAGACATTGGCAGAAGGGAGATACCGTAGTACCAACAAAGCCACCACAAACTACAACAGGCTTTTCGACTTAGAGGAGCTCAACTAGGCCCTGCGCCTTGGTGTCAGCAAGGCAGCAGGGTCTGACGATATTGGCTATCCTTCTTTGAGGAAACTGCCACGTTTCGGTCGGTTGCTATTTCTGGACACGTTGAACGAAGTCTGGATATCCGGCATGATTCTTGACGTGTGGAAAGAAGGGTTGGTCATTCCTATTCCCAAACCAGGGAAGGATAAGACCCTAACAGGTGGGTATAGACCTAACACGCTGTTGAGTTGCATGAGGCAAACACCCTCAAGAAATGGAAGTTCCGAGGGCGCATGTTGGCTAGCATGGGAAACTTCCTACACAATAGGAAGTTTCGAGTCTTAAACGCCAGCGCAACCTCCGAGCAAAGGTTGCACGAGGGGCTGTCATATCTGTCACACTGTTTTTCATCGCGATGAACGCAGTGTTTGAACGCATCCCCGAAAACGTACACATCCTAGTGAACGCTGACGACATAACCCTCATTGCAGTGGATAATGGCTGGGCAGAAGGAGTTGGATTTAAGATTTCCTCTGAGTAATCTAGGACCATGCACGTCTGCTTTGGTCATACTCACAGGCCAAGGTTACCTCACGTTAGTATCGAGGAGCTTAAGGTTAAGACAGTACGGGAAATGAAGCTTCTTGGCGTGACAATCGATCACAAACTGCGTTTTGTCAAGCACGCTAAGGTAGTGCAGTGTGACGTTAACGTTAAGTTGAATGTTCTCCGGGCCCTAAACGGCCGCTTCTCTGAAGCTTCTCGCTGTACATTGACCATGATTGCAGGGGCTATGATCGTACCGTGCATACTCTATGGATCGGAGCTATGGAGCAGGGGTGAAATATCCCTGCTTAGAATCCTAGAACCTCAATACAATGCCTTTCAGACCTCACCTATAGCTTCCCTATTGGTAAAATGTGGTAAGGTCCCCTTGGCAAATATTGTAACTGAAGATATGGCTACCAAAGCCATGAGGTTACTAAAAAGGGACCCCACTCTCGACTGGGGGGACCTACCCAAGTAGCAAGGTACGGTCATAATTAGTTGTAGTAACTTGATTATGACTTAGCAAGTCATATTTATGTTATCTCAACCGAACGGCAACAAGTGTGCTACTAGGGTACCGTCTGTAGAGCAATACTTTCTCCTCACATCTTTGGTTCTAATGAAATTGCTGTCTAATTGATTACATCCTTCATGCAACAACAAAATCAATTATTAGTTAAATGTTTTTAATGATTGTTCCTTTCCGAAAAGTGTCCGCTTTATCAGAGCCCAATATCTCTCGATTATACGTTATTCTGTGTAATTTGGCGGATTTGCGATTTTTCATACTTCAAGCTATGTCCATTTAGAAACCAGAATAATAAAATCTTCTGTATCTCGGTAACGGATTGACATATAAATAAGTTTAGTACATCAATACAAAGGAAATTCACGGTACTTCAAGAATATTAATACAAATCATTTCTCTTCGATTTCAATGAAAATTTGCACTTTCTTCGTTATTCCTCCCACGAAACGGTACAAACCTTCGGAGTCAACTTCCTTGACACATTTGTTCCACATTTTGGTCATCTGAGTCGTGTTCTCAGCCGTTTTTCCACTTTTTTAAGTTTCCGCTTCATTATGGGACGGAACTGCGGGCAGTTGGGTGGATTTAAGATTTTATCGATGAAATCTACGTTAATATCGCTGTATCACTTTAACTGGATTAATTCCCGGCTGTAGTGGCAGCTCGCCAAATCTGACAAAAACTTCACAGGACCTTTATGGGCTTTAATAAAAGGTAGTGCGTTGTTTTTTTAGGCATTTTTCCTTGTACATCTTCAAGTCCATCGTCTTATTCGTTACGAACACTTTGGTCTTTGCTCCGCAGCTGCAAATCTCTTGCCAAATCATCAGTTTTAAACTTCGCAGGTGCATCTTCACTGCACGAAACACCGTGAAATTTATATCACAAAAAGTGAGCGCCTAGGTAAACAAACCGCTGCAAAATAATTCTTGTAGCAGTCACTTTACCTTTCGCTGCAACACAATAAGTGATTCCGGATTCTAGCTGGACAGAACTTTAGGAAGGAGAAACCTCTTCAAAGGAAAGAAAAAAATCAAGAAGAGTAGTGGGTGCTTCCAAGTGATTTGAGCAAGATTTTCTTGCAAGTTCAGGAAGAAACTTCCAACAAAAACTCAAGAAATTTCTTTGAAGTTCAGGAGAAGACCCTCCAGAAGATTTTGAAGGAAATTTCCCAAAATCTTAGTTGAGACTATTCATAAGTGCTAAAGAGCATTCCAGAAGTTAAGAATCGAGCATTCCAGAAGTTCAGAATCCCTTAGCTCAGTCTGCATAGGTACAGTTACAAAGCAACACCATACTGATGGCTGCTGGGTTCGATTCCCGGTGTGGTCTAGGAGTTTTTCATTCGGTAATATTTCTTGACTCACTTAGCATAGGGTATGGTTGTACTTACCACACAATCATATAAATACGAACATGGTACCTGGCATCGAAAGCTCTCAATTAATAACTGGGGAAGTGCATTTAGAACACCAAGTTGAGAGCAACAAATAAGCTTATTGTGAAAGCAATAAGCTTGAAATGATAAATAATAAGAAGAAGAAGTTCAGAATATGGCTTTTTAGAAGTTCAGGTATTCCGAGAAATTCGGGTATTCCGAGAAATAACAGAAAGAAACTTTCCAGAAGCATAGAGTAGTTAAAGCATAAATTTTTCAGAAATTCAGGAAACTTTTCCGAAGTTCAGAAGAAAACTTCCCTGAGGTTCCAAAAAGGACTTCTCAGAAGAACAGGAACAAACTACCAGCAAATTTTAAAAAATTTTCAAGACACGCTAGAGTGAACTTTTTAAAAGTTTTGAAGAAGTTGTCCTCACAGTTCTGCATGGGATTCATCAGAAATTTAGACAGTAACTATGTTCAGGAAACAAAACTTGCCAACTGTTCCTAGAAGGTTAGGTTGAGTTGTTAGATGTGAATTTCAAGAAAATTAGGAAATATTGTCAAAAAGTGCATGAGGAAACTTGCTAAAAATTCGGGAGAAAACTTCCAAAAATTTCACCAGAGAGCTTTGACTTAGATCAGGAAAGAGCTTATCACTAGAATTTAAGAGATAATCACTAACAAACAGAAGAAGAAGTCTATACTGAAATCATTCATTCAACCATAAATATTCCTTGCTCATGACACTTTCTTGAAAAATGGTAAACACCATCTTTGCAACCGTTTAAATCGTTTCGCAGCAGTTTCGAGAATTCTCCAAAATTCAGAGAATCCTCCAAAAATTCAGAAAAAAAATCATAGATTCGGAAAAAATCCCCATTAATGGAACCAGAAGCTAAGAAAAGGATTGAATGCCTTACCAGAAGGTCAGGAAACTTCACGATAAAATCATTGAAGTTAGATCGATCAATGCATATTCAACCTTTGAAAGTTGAATGTTCACAGAATTAATGCTGTCTATAGCTCCAGTATCATCCCGCCTAAATTGGTGACAACTAGATAAAAAGTCATGTTCTGAATAATCTTTAAAATAGATATCGACAATTGTTCACATATAAATTATTAACTTCCCCGAAAAGTACTTCAGAACGCAACGTTGGAAAAGCGTTCCAATGAGGTTTTCTGATGCATGAGCATGATTGACCGCTCGAGGTTGCTACTCCGTCATTGCCAGATCCGCTGTAATAACACGGAGAACCAACAGATGATGATTGGGACTAACATACATCTTCAATGTGTAAAAACTGATGATCTCAAACTAAGGCAGTACCGGTGCCGGCCTTGCCCGAATGCAGGTCAAATAAGGAAAGGGAAGGAATATGTTGACGTGGTTTTCGCTTTATTGAAACCCGAGAACACCTCCGCACTTTCACGAGAAATTATGTTGGATTACAGGATTGGTTGGCAGCGGGGTTCGTTTTGGTAAAGGATAAGCTGCATTCACGTGACGACTAGTAATATATTTTGAGATTAGTAGCGCTTTCAAATGGACATCGATTTAAACCAACAGTAAGGATGCTGTTGGGGCCACTCCCCAAGCAACACAGCTTGTATTAAACAAGTTCAAAGTATTGAATCCTAGAGGGTTTGAGCTGTTTAGTGGAACACTTGTTACTATAAATTAGAAGAAAAATTAGTAATCTCCATTTAATTCCAATTACCTTTGCTTATCTTCGACAGATACGCGTATTTCGTCTACAAGGTAGTTGGAATTAAATGGAGATTACTAATTTTTCTTCTAATTTATAGTTTCAAAGTATTGATAAATGACAAAAACAGGTTTTAAATTTAGGTGTACAATACTCTATTTCATACTTTAATATGACGCAAAAAGCGCAAAACGTGAAGCGTTATAAAACATAAAATGGGGAGAAAAAAAATCCTCATACAAAAAATATAACATCGCCAAGCGTGGAATTTGAACACTAGTCCTTCGGAGAAACAGGCCCGAGGATAAATCATCCGATGGCCTCAAAACGTTGGGAAATATCCTACTGGAGAAATTTCATGAATTTTGATACCCATATTGCCAGGGTTTTCTACTTAAAATGTTCATCGCCACTTGAGGCCCCACGGGAACCTGTTACAGAATGGTCGTTGCAGGAACATGTCGGCATGTGACCCATAAAAGAATTTTAATAGTTTCTAGTAATTATACCAAAGATTTTGACTTCCATTCCCGGAAATTTAATAGCAGTTGCCAAATAGTGCCTCTGTACCGGACCACAGCCCCGGTAACCCGGATCTACGGGAAACAGATGAATTCAAACGGTCATTGCTGATTATGTCCTAAAAGCCAATGAGTTTTGAAATCTAACGGTGCCAAAAGAATTAAAATCGGTCAATAATAGCCAGAGTTATAACCATTTGAATTCGGTGGATACCCGGGTACCCTGTCGATCACTTAAAGGTTTTTTTTGTCGAACAGATAAGGGTTAATAATGCTGGAAAGCCGATGTGGACAGATTTAGATTAACAGTAAGGATGCTATTGGGGCCACTCACAAAGTGTGGTAGTGGTTTTTTATTGGGAAAACAAGATGATTTTTAGTACTGCTGGAAGGCTGATTTGGCCCGAATTAAACCAACAGAAAGGATGCTATTAGGGTCACTCACAAAATGTCAACGTGGTTTTTCATTGGGGAACGTCCATTAATTACGTCACGCAAAAATTGACTTTTTATAACACCCCCCTCCCCCTTGTCACGTTCTTTGATGGACCTTCAAATTTTTTTGTATGGATCGTCACGTTTTCTCAACCCCTCCCCCCCTCACCCCCTACTGCGTGACATAATTAATGGACCTTCCCTTGAGAAAATAAGATGATGTTTAGTAATGCTGGAAAGGCGTTTTGAACATATTTAAACCAAAAGTAGGGATGCTATTGGGACCACTCGTATAATGTGGTTTTGGTTCGTCATTGGGAAATCAAGATGGTATTTTATAATGCTGGAAAGCCATTTTAGACAGATTCAAATCAACAGTAAGGATGCTATTGGGGTCACTCACAAGATGTTGAGGCGGTTTTTGATTGGGAAAACAAGTTGATTTTTATTAATGCTGGAGTGTCAATTTTTACCGATTTAAACCAACAGTAAGGATGCTGTAGGGGCCACTCACAAAATTTGTGGGTAAAACAAGATGTTATTTTATAATGCCGGAAAGCCGATTTGGACTGATTTAAACCAACAGTAAGGATGTTATTGGGGCCACTCACAAAATATGATGTTGATTTTTCATTGGGAAAACACGATAATTTTTATCAATGCTGGACTGTCGATTTGAACCTCTTTCCAATGAGGTTTTCTGAATAACAAAAACATTAGAGTAGTTCACAAAATTCAAGTGAAAATTTTTAATGCCTATTCTTTGGCTATCGAAAATGACAGCTAAATTTATGAAAGCCCTACAATTACTACATGATGTAATACTTCAAAGACATTTTGGAATATGTCTATACCACAGTTTACTGTTGAATTTAATTGTCGACTCCATCAGTTTCAATCGGCTTCTGTAATGTGCAATTTCACTCAACTTGACAGTGACAATTAATCCTATAACTAACCTCAGAACTTCAAAACGCTTAGAGGGTCCTACATCAACCTTACAAAAATTTGTAGAAAGTGTAGAAAGTGTAAAACTCCTTGTAGAAAGTGTAGAAATAATCTTCAATTTCATGTGAGCTAAACTGCCATGTGATTAATAGTTCATATTAATTCACTTGGGGAACATCGATTAATTATGTCACGCAAGAAAAGTAACTCTTCAGAACTCCTCAAAAAGAATTTTCATGACTTGTCACGTATACCCTAATCCTCCCCCTCCCCCCATACTGCATTACATAATCAATGGAATTCCCCTTATACATTATTGCAAATTCTGAGTTCTACAGTCGAGAAATCTCGTAAACCTAATAACGAAATAGTTTCAATATCTGAACTCGGACTGTCAATTCTAGCCTCTTTCAAGAATAATAATGGATCGTCAATGTAAAATGATGCCATCATATGTAGCATTCCATCATCAAGCACAGTCAGACTCCGTAATACCTCTCTTTAAAGCCCTAAAAATAGCTTTAAGTAAAATTATCTCCTGTTTTACAGTTTGCCGAAAACCGTTAAAGAAATTGTTATGCTCTGCTTTAGTGCCGGCTGTTTAGCTGAATACAAAGCATTTCCAAAGCTCGGCGGTGGCAACTTCCAACGGGAGAGGACAGTAGAATAATCCTATTCAGTTTTATTACCACACCGTGAAAGCTGCGAGGACGAAATTTGTCTGCTTCTAATGGTCCCCGTGCCGAGTTGGAGCCTATTTTTCACAATTTTCAATGCCTTCAAGACGCGATTCAGCACAATCAAATTCGAATCACAGCCGTCGAAACCATTCTCCCCCCACTCCCCACACCCATTT
>JASCZW010021399.1:0-10716 GCA_034211315.2 Aedes japonicus
TTGTAACGATTAAAGTTGTTTTGTAATTATATTTTTTTTAATTAATTTAGTTAATTGAATTTAAAGTAATTGTAAATATAGATTTAGTATAATTATTGAAATATTTCAACGGTTGTTAAAATCGAACCGTTCCTGTGTCGGCGTTACAACATTGCCATAAAAGCTCCTTTTTATATCATGGTTGTGTGCTTACGGGGTGCGCCATGAAGGCCGTCGCCATGCGAAATATTTGGCGCAATTATTTGAATAGGGAGGATATTTAAAAAGGCGGCCTATTTCAATAGATAAAAGGACATAAGGAATATTCTTGCTCGTAAAACTATTCTGACTCGTTCATTTCGCTAACGATACGGCTGGTGAACAGAAGTGCGCGAATTTATCTTACTTTCAAGTTAGTTTGACTTTAAAGTTCTGCATTCCGTTAAAAGGTGAGAAGCTAGTGAGTGGTTTTGTTTCGAATAGTGGTGTTTAAACGTTTTTCTTTCTTTTTGTACAGTGGACATAAGTCCAAATTAAATTTAAGCGTAGTCTGTTCAGTGAATTTATTAGTGAAGTTGTACAAAAAGGTAATTACTTAATTAGCTTAATATTTGATTGTAAAACTAATGTGAGTTCGCGCTGGATTTCTAGCGCGTGGCGCTTTTTTGTACGGGCTGGAAATACGTGTTTCGTCCGGCTATCGTCAACGCCGGATCGGGGTACCATTTGTGGCATCGTTGTCTACGTTCGTGAGACCATCAGGCTCGTGCGCACTGCGAAGGCCCGCCTTTCATAGGTAGCTAAACGGAGGAGTAGTGAAGTCGCTAGTTCTCGAAGCGAAATATTTTTCCGACGGTCGCCAATTATCCGTCGACGAGGTCCTTTCCGTTACAACCCCGTGGACCACATCTTCCAAGAGCTCGAACCGTGTGCCATACGTCGCCAAAAGCGTATCGCGGTTCGGATTCCATCCGATAGGAGTGGGGGTTTCATTGCGTCACGGGTTGCGGTCATAGCGGAAGCATAGTACGCGAAGCCGTGCGGTGGCAAGTTGGCCTTTCTCCTTAAGAAGCGAATCACCCGGGACCGTAAGACGCATAGTCGTCGCATTAGCTCTTGTGCTCCAAATCGGAAGTCTTCCGTCCAGCCGCCGCTCCCTCCGCAACTCTAGTTCGGCCATATCGCGCACGGGTCACCTTCCTTCGCTGCTCGCCATCTTGCAGCACGTAAGCGACGCTGTCGTTTCGTCGCCATCGCCACAGACGTCGTGATTATCGTCTGGAAGGTCGTCCGTCACCGCCATCTTCGAGTCGTCGATCAGCAGTCATCGAGTCTCCAGTTCGTCGAGAAAAACCTGCGCAGGTATGTGAGCATGTTACTTTCATGGCCATGATTTTGCTCTTTTTTCCCGTACATTTGAAGAAATCCAACACGAATGAATGTAAAATATAGTTCTGTAAAGAGAAGTTTGCAGATTAGGTTTTTGTACGTTTGAATGCTACTCCCTGAATAAACCACACTTACTACGTTACGTTCCGTTTTCATTCCGTTTCCGCTCAGTTGAGTAAGCATTCCTTCTCTTCTTGTCATCCGTTTCGTTCGTTCTGTGGGTGAGTCAGAAAGTGCCTACAGCTGTTCCAACCTGCAAAGTTTAAAGACTCGGCGTATCCCCTTGAGATTAGTCTTTTTTGCCGTTAGTAAACCAACGACCGTTCGAGAGGTCCTCTGAGAGAAAGTCTCATTTTCCGGGCAAAGTTTTAACACGACCAGTGGTCTCTCTTAACCGAGAGTGGCGCTTAAGCCACTGAGTTTAATTAAATCCTCAAAGACATTTCGCGAACGGTTACATTGGCGCCCAACGTGGGGCCAACGCAAAAAGTTAGTGCAAAATTGATCGAAACGTTTGTTTTGACCGGTTTTACACCTAAAGCAAAAACGTTTTCATTGAGTTACATTTCTTTCATCAGTACATGAACAAAAAACAACATTTTTCAGTCTTATTTGAATTTTAAATCGAACTTATTTTACTTTTCTCAAAGTTCAACTTTTAGTTTTAGGGATTACATTGAATTTTTTCTTCTAGCTTAAGTTATGAATTGATTTTTTTTTCTGGTACATGGTTTGAATTGAATTGAATGATTGAATGTGAATTGGTTTTTTTTTCTTAAGAGTTAAGTTTAATTGAAGTTTTCTTAGGTTAAGTTTGTTATTTCTTCTCTTAGGTTACTTTATTTTTCTATTTTTTTCCACATAGGTGAGTTTACATTTCACGCTACAAATTTCAATTTAATAACGTTTGAACATTGAAATTGAAATCAAGATTTGCTTGCTCTGATTGATTGAGAGTTTTCAAAATGAGTGGACAGTATTTATTGCCGGTTTTCGATCATTTGCTGGAGGATGAAGTAGACTTTGAGTTAAAAGTACGAAAGCAAACTGTAGATCGAAGAGAAACCTTGGAAGATAAGAAACGGTTGTTGCGTAGGGTTGTTAAGGATTATGGTGATAGGAAGGTTATGTATGAAGGAATTTGTAATTTTTCAGAAGAAATTAAGAAGGTTTCAGAAGTAATCGATGGATTAGTATCGAGTTTGAGAAACAGCAAAAACAAACCAGATAGGTCGCAAGTTTCTAGATTACGTCACTATCTGATTCGTATAGCAAGTGCGTCAGTTGCTGACAAAGATGAGGAATTGGGGCAGAATGACGTCTGCAGTAAGATTGAAAGAGTTTTCCAAGAATTAGGATTGAAAATTAAGGAAGAAGAGAAAGGAGGAGGTCAAGAATTAGAAGGGAAAAAAGATAGCGATTCCAAGCGGGCAGATCAAAAGGTTAGGTCCGAAGATTCCGGAGCAGCATGCTTGTCTGGAGCTAAGGGAGTTAGATGTGATTGCGGTAGATGTGAAGGTAAGGGTGCAGTAAAGAAAGATATTCGTCAGAGATCTAAAAACGCGGAACTTGGGAGGCACGATCGGTCTTCGGAAGAAGAGTCGGAAGATCCAGAACGTGGTAGAAAATCGAGTAAGAATAGGTTTGAGGAAGATACAAAAGAACGAAAAAAGATAGGAAGTCATTCAGGGGTCAATGTGAGGGGGAGAAAGGAAATGGTAGATCGCGTCCAGGGAAAAATAGTAGTTCAGATGATGACAGCTACACAGAGGAAGAATATAGAAGGAGAGATACTAGGAAGATGGGAAAGGGTAAAACTAAACACAGACTTAGTCGAGCTAACAGTGGGTCAGACAGTGAAAATGAGTCCGAAGCTTCGAGAAGAAGAGATAGAAGAAATCGTAGGAAAGAAAGTAAGGGTCGAAGACATAGGCGATGTTCGTCGTCATCTAGCTTTGAGAAAAGGAATCATAGGAGAAGAAATAGTGGTCGTAGAATTAGACGATTTTCGTCCTCACCCAGCAGTGAAGAATCCTATAGGAGGAGGAATCATTATAGGAAGTCCAGAGTTGAGAGCTGGAATGTTTCCTTCAGTGGAGATAGCAGATCCATGCAGGTTGAAGATTTTTTGTATAAGATTAAGAAACTGGCTCGAGACGAAGATGTTTCCGATAGAGAGTTGCTGAAAAACATCCATCACCGTCTAAAGGGAGAGGCGTATGATTGGTGGTTCACCAAGGAGGACAAATTCACTCGTTGGAGTAAATTTGAGGGTGAGATCCGTTCTCGATACGGTAACCCCAATCGCGATAGAGGGATTAAAGCGCAGATTCGGGAGCTTAAGCAACGGAAGGGTGAGACGTTCATTGCGTATGTAACAGAGGTCGAAAAACTCAACCAATGTTTGCAGCGCCGTTTCTCTTCGAGAACATTGTTCGAACTTATTTGGGAGAATATGCGCCCTCATTACCGTTCTAGATTGTCGGTTATGGACATCGACAATCTTGAGCGTCTAATTAAAGTCAATCATAAAATAGATGCGAGCGATCCAAACTTTTATAGGTCACCTACTAATGGGAGAAACGACGTACATCATATTGATGCAGAGGATTCCTGCTCGGACTTCACTGAGGAAGAGGATGTTCCTGTCCAGGGGATCCAGAAGTTGGACCGGAATAGTCGACCGAGTTTACCAGCTAGAAGTCAGTATAATGCGTTTTCTAACCAACGAACGGAAAAACAGAGACCAGAGTCCATCGTGTCTTGTTGGAATTGCCAGAAACCTGGCCATATCTGGAGAAATTGTGCAGAGCGGAAAGTGATATTTTGCTACGCTTGCGGGAAATTAGGCAGAACTACAAGGACCTGCGAAAATAATCATTCCAGTATGGGTAGAAACAATGCCCAAACTCGACAACAGTCAACAAACTAAATGCGGGATGGTCGTGTGGGAATCCGAACATCTCGCCTGTAGACTCGATTCCCAATCAGAGAATTGGAGATCGGATACCTGAAAACTCGTCACTTTTTGAAATTCGTATAGACCCTAATTCTTGTCCACATATTAAAGTTGATGTTTTAGGCACTGAAATTACAGCTCTTTTAGATTCAGGAGCTGCAATCAGCGTAATGAGTTCTGTCAGCCTTTTGGAATCCCATGGCCTGACTATTTTCAAGTCAAATATTAAAATTTGCACTGCAGACGACACTAAACACACGTGTTTAGGTTACGTCAACGTTCCTTACACCCTTGGACATGAAACGAAAGTAATTCCAACTTTGGTAGTCCCGGAAATTCGAAAGCCGCTGATTTTAGGCATGGATTTCTGGCGGGCCTTTCGAATACGTCCTATGATTGCCTCGGACAACAAATTACAGGATTTGGAGCTAACTTGGACATCAAGTTTAGCGGAAAATGAAATCAATTTCTTAAGGGTTGAAACTGACTCGTTTGTCGAGGACGGAAAATTGATAGCGTTTGCAGTTCAGCTTGTCAAACCGCTGGAACCGGATATGAATTTCAAAGCCAAACCCGAGGAGGATGATTCGTTGAACATTCCAACTCTAGATTTACCTGAAAACCCCGCAGAAGCTATCGAGACAGTGGAAACCGAACATAATTTGACACCGGACGAACGACAGAGGCTGAAAGATACGTTGAAGAGTTTTGATTGCACCAGTTTGGGCTTTTTAGGAAGAACTACTCTCATCGAGCATGAGATAGAACTCGTCGCAGAAGGTAAAATGAGGGATCTACCTATGTATCGATATTCGCCGAAGATTTGGGAGAAAATTGAGGAAGAATTGGAGCGATGGCAGAGTTTACGGGTGATAGAAGAATGCACATCGGAGTTTGCAAGTCCTCTCGTACCAGTCAGGAAGGCAAACGGGAAAATACGAGTTTGTCTTGACTCCAGGCGGATCAATTCAGTCACCAAAAAGGATGCATATCCTATGAGAAACATGTCTGAGATATTTCATCGTCTTCAGACGGCAAAATATTTCAGTGTTATAGACTTGAAAGATGCGTATTTTCAGATCCCGTTGAAGGAATCTTCGAGGAACTATACAGCCTTCAGAATCCCAAAAGGCTTGTTTAGATTCCAAGTTGTCCCTTTTGGTTTGAAAAATGCCCCATTTACGATGAACAGGCTAATGAACCTTGCCATTGGGTTCGATCTGGAGCCTTTCGCCTTTGTATATTTGGACGACATTATTATCGCAACCAAAACTTTAGAGGAACACTTTTGCCTATTAGAGGAAATTGCTCGTAGGTTGAAAAAGGCAGGTTTAACGATTTCAGTGGAAAAAAGTCGTTTCTGCCGAAAGCAAGTACGGTACCTTGGATATATCCTAACGGAAAAGGGTTTATCAGTCGATAGTGCCAAATTGGAGCCGATATTAAACTACCCCAGACCTAGATCTATACGAGATGTGAGGAGATTAATGGGCTTAATGGGTTTTTACCAAAAATTTATTCCTCGATATAGCCACTTGAGTTCACCAATAACGGATTTGCTAAAGAAATCTAAGAAATTCTGTTGGTCAGTTGATGCGGAGAAAGCCCTGGATGAACTTAAGTCAGTGTTAACTTCAGCACCGGTCTTGGCGAATCCAGACTATACCCGACCATTTATTATAGAGTCAGACGCGTCGCAACTTGCAGTCGGAGCTGCGCTGTTACAGGAGTTCGATAACGGGAGGCGAATAATTGGATACTACAGTAAAAAACAGTGCACAGAGAAAGTATTCAGCCACGGAAAAGGAGTGTCTAGCCGTTCTGTTAGCGGTAGAGAACTTCAGACACTACATCGAAGGATCCACTTTCACAGTAATAACAGACTGTAAAAGTATCACCTGGTTGTTTACCATTTCGGCTGCAAACGCCAACTCGAGGCTACTTCGTTGGGCGTTGAAATTGCAGTCTTACGATTTTGTTTTGCAGTATCGAAAAGGAAAAGATAATGTATTGGCAGATTGTTTATCTCGCATCAACTTCATCCAGGTTGCAGATGACAGTTACACTGATTTAATCAACAAGATTTCGAAAAGCCCTCACGAATACAAAAATTTTAAAGTTGCGGGTAACAGAATTTATAAGTATGTAGAAGAACCAGGAAAGTTTAAGGACAAGCGGTTCGAATGGAAACATTATCCCCAGAAGTAGAGCGCCTTCCAGTTATTCAAGCTGTTCACGATTCAGCTCACCTTGGCTACGAGAAAACCATAAATTCTCTCAAGCAGAAATACTTTTGGCCAAAGATGGCTTCTGATGTTAAAAGCTATTGTAAGCGTTGCTTGGCGTGCAAAACGTCCAAAGGAATTAACGTCAATCCAACTCCATCAATGGGATCGCAGAAGAAGTATTGTGATTACCCGTGGCAGTTCTTAACATTAGATTATGTTGGTCCATTCCCTTCCTCAGGAAAAGGAAGATGTACATGCCTTCTGGTAGTCACAGATGTTTTTTCAAAATTCATCTTGGTCCAACCATTCAGGCAGGCTACTGCTTCATCACTAGTTCAATTTCTAGAACAAGCTATATTTTTGTTGTTTGGAGTACCAGAGATGATACTAACCGACAACGGTTCCCAATTTTCGTCCAAGGAGTTCGCAGCATTGTTGAAGCAGTACGGAGTAAAGCACTGGTTAACGCCCTCGTACCACCCACAAGTAAACAACACTGAGAGGGTAAACAAGGTAGTAACAACGGCGATAAGAGCTACCTTGAAGGGGAACCATAAACAGTGGACTGAAAAGTTGCAGCAGATCGCATGTGCGATACGAAATTCGGTTCATCAATCAACAAAGTTCTCCCTATTTCCTTACGTTTGGTCGAGATATGATATCAAACGGGATCGAATATGAGAGAATCAGAAATACGAATTCATCATCTAATGCGTGTTTGAGCGACCAAGAACGTGAAAAATTGTATAAAGAAGTACGGAAAAACCTTGCAGATGCCTATGAAAAACAAGCTAAGTACTACAATTTACGTTCTAATAAGAAAGCACCGACTTATGAAGTTGGAGAGAAGGTTTTGAAGAAGTGTACAATCCAATCAGACAAATCTAAAGATTACTGTGCCAAATTAGCACCAAAATACACAGTAGCATACGTGAAAAGAACATTAGGAGATAGTTACGAACTAGTAGATGAAGATGAAAACAATCTAGGAATATTTCATGCTAAGTTTTTGAAAAAGTACTAGTTTTAGAGGGTTCCAGCTATAACATAAGCCCCAAGATGGAATATGTACCAGAAAAGAAAAAAAAACATCAGAGAAATCCTTAAGCAATGATGGTAAATAAGAGGTATATATTACACTAGTGTTAGTGTGTGTACATAATGTAAGTAACCTAGCCTTAACGACTTTCGCCGGTACAATAATTAGAAAATCTACTTAGAATTAAAGTTAGTTAAGAAAGTTATAAAAAGCTCACCACAGAATTCATTTTTTTTTTCCTTCTTTTGATTACTCCCAGTTTTCTTTGTCGTCCAAGCTACAGTTTTATTTTCTCATCTGTTGTTGATTGTGCCGCTCCCAAATCCACTGTCCGACGAATCGATAGTATACCTGTAATGGAAAGTGATTCTACAACTGGATGGAAAAAATACTCCCCCGGTTAAGCTGCAGTACATTAGAAGTTTTCAAGGTCACCGTCGGTTCCATAATTTGGAAAATATCCAACCGATTTGTTCTCTGAATCCATCTATTTTAGTTTATACCGTACTTGATCCGGGTCATCTTTTGTCCCAAAGTAAGTTGCAATGGCTGCCAGCCACAAAGCCATAGTTGAATACCGCATCATTCAGTGCCAGTTGGTGTCCATTACCTGTAAACATAGGAAAAGAAAAGCATCAAATCCGTAATTAGACATTGGTAGTAATTATACTTTCCCGGTTTAAGCAGCCGTTTGTAGAATTCACGGTTAAAATCGCCATCCTATTCGGTTTTTTTCGCGATCTTTCCACTTTCGAATGTTTACCACACTCAACCCGTTCACTTTTACGATGACGTTTGCCAAATCGTTTTTTTTCGATA
Organism: Aedes japonicus; assembly: GCA_034211315.2. Taxonomy (NCBI): domain Eukaryota; kingdom Metazoa; phylum Arthropoda; class Insecta; order Diptera; family Culicidae; genus Aedes; species Aedes japonicus. The sequence continues at coordinate 8,414 of JASCZW010021399.1, forward strand.
GGTTGGTAGTGGAAGCTTGAGTGACAGTTCACTATGCTGTCAGTTGGTCATGCGATGTTATAGGTCTGTTCGATATTTTCGAAGTTCGAATTCTATGAGTTTGTCAAATTTGAATTTGATAAATAGAATTCAGTTTGTCGTTTAATAGAGGTGTTCATTTTTGCAATTTTAGGTGCAGATTGAGTCAAACAAAGTTTTGATGTTGCATCTGATTGCGAGTTCCGTTGATGGTCGAATTTAGGACGGATGATGTTCCGTTGTTTTGATCATGGTTTTGTTCTTCAGTACGTTTATTATCGAACAGAATTTGAGACGTTGATGGACAATTGGGTGTAGATTACGTTGCTTTAAATTTTGCTGTTCATGTACAACTTATTTGATGGAAAGACTTGTTGACAACGTTTGCGTTTATACTATTTGTTAAGTTATGAAAATTTGATCAATTCCATTGATCAAATTTTCATAAAACTGGGTAATGTGATGTAACGATTAAAGTTGTTTTGTAATTATATTTTTTTAATTAATTTAGTTAATTGAATTTAAAGTAATTGTAAATATAGATTTAGTATAATTATTGAAATATTTCAACGGTTGTTAAAATCGAACCGTTCCTGTGTCGGCGTTACAACATTGCCATAAAAGCTCCTTTTTATATCATGGTTGTGTGCTTACGGGGTGCGCCATGAAGGCCGTCGCCATGCGAAATATTTGGCGCAATTATTTGAATAGGGAGGATATTTAAAAGGCGGCCTATTTCAATAGATAAAAGGACATAAGGAATATTCTTGCTCGTAAAACTATTCTGACTCGTTCATTTCGCTAACGATACGGCTGGTGAACAGAAGTGCGCGAATTTATCTTACTTTCAAGTTAGTTTGATTTTAAAGTTCTGCATTCCGTTAAAAGGTGAGAAGCTAGTGAGTGGTTTTGTTTCGAATAGTGGTGTTTAAACGTTTTTCTTTCTTTTTGTACAGTGGACATAAGTCCAAATTAAATTTAAGCGTAGTCTGTTCAGTGAATTTATTAGTGAAGTTGTACAAAAAGGTAATTACTTAATTAGCTTAATATTTGATTGTAAAACTAATGTGAGTTCGCGCTGGATTTCTAGCGCGTGGCGCTTTTTGTACGGGCTGGAAATACGTGTTTCGTCCGGCTATCGTCAACGCCGGATCGGGGTACCATTTGTGGCATCGTTGTCTACGTTCGTGAGACCATCAGGCTCGTGCGCACTGCGAAGGCCCGCCTTTCATAGGTAGCTAAACGGAGGAGTAGTGAAGTCGCTAGTTCTCGAAGCGAAATATTTTTCCGACGGTCGCCAATTATCCGTCGACGAGGTCCTTTCCGTTACAACCCCGTGGACCACATCTTCCAAGAGCTCGAACCGTGTGCCATACGTCGCCAAAAGCGTATCGCGGTTCGGATTCCATCCGATAGGAGTGGGGGTTTCATTGCGTCACGGGTTGCGGTCATAGCGGAAGCATAGTACGCGAAGCCGTGCGGTGGCAAGTTGGCCTTTCTCCTTAAGAAGCGAATCACCCGGGACCGTAAGACGCATAGTCGTCGCATTAGCTCTTGTGCTCCAAATCGGAAGTCTTCCGTCCAGCCGCCGCTCCCTCCGCAACTCTAGTTCGGCCATATCGCGCACGGGTCACCTTCCTTCGCTGCTCGCCATCTTGCAGCACGTAAGCGACGCTGTCGTTTCGTCGCCATCGCCACAGACGTCGTGAACATCGTCTGGAAGGTCGTCCGTCACCGCCATCTTCGAGTCGTCGATCAGCAGTCATCGAGTCTCCAGTTCGTCGAGAAAAACCTGCGCAGGTATGTGAGCATGTTACTTTCATGGCCATGATTTTGCTCTTTTTTCCCGTACATTTGAAGAAATCCAACACGAATGAATGTAAAATATAGTTCTGTAAAGAGAAGTTTGCAGATTAGGTTTTTGTACGTTTGAATGCTACTCCCTGAATAAACCACACTTACTACGTTACGTTCCGTTTTCATTCCGTTTCCGCTCAGTTGAGTAAGCATTCCTTCTCTTCTTGTCATCCGTTTCGTTCGTTCTGTGGGTGAGTCAGAAAGTGCCTACAGCTGTTCCAACCTGCAAAGTTTAAAGACTCGGCGTATCCCCTTGAGATTAGTCTTTTTTGCCGTTAGTAAACCAACGACCGTTCGAGAGGTCCTCTGAGAGAAAGTCTCATTTTCCGGGCAAAGTTTTAACACGACCAGTGGTCTCTCTTAACCGAGAGTGGCGCTTAAGCCACTGAGTTTAATTAAATCCTCAAAGACATTTCGCGAACGGTTAC
>JASCZW010021400.1:0-10714 GCA_034211315.2 Aedes japonicus
AGGGTAACGGGATGTAATGTTAGCCTAGCTCCTTGATTCGGCCTATGTACCAAATATGTCATTATTTCGGCGATAATAAACAAAATCATGTTGCTATCAATATGACCGATCTATTTCGAAGCAATTGAGACAATATTAATCAATTTATAGTTGTTCACTTCCTCGTAATTTTCAATTTCCTTCACTTTTCAGACACCATAACTTTACTGTTAAGCTGAACAGATTATCTGCACGCTCTTCGAATGCTCTAAAATTGCCGAAATTGAACCTATAAACCGAATCATGCAGCCAAGATGTACAGAAAATAGTCACACGTTATCAACTAAGAGGTCACATGGGTAAAATAACAATGATTTAACATGAAAACCATAGACCCAATGTTAGAGACATATTTTTTTCTAGGTTCCTAATTATGGCCTGTTGTATGGAAAGCGTAGTAAAAATGTCGTTATTGGTAACATTTACAATACAAATGTCGGAGTTTTGGTTAAATGTTTTTCATATGGCTCATCTTAACACAAACTAATGTAACAAAATCTGTGTATAGTGAATTATAATGTTTTGATTGCCGAATGATCGCTCAATCATATGTTAAAATCACTTAACTGTTTCTTAGCAGTTTAAATATACTTTGATTGTTAGTAAAATTGGTTGTTGCGTAGAGAGAATACAGCTGGGAACACCTTGAATCAGAAAATCGAAAAAAAAAAGCGTACATAGCCTACATTCAATAACAAATCTATCGAATGGGACGAACTTGCATCCATGAATAGACCCAATTTGATGCCTATAGACCGATATAACATCCATATCCCGCGAAAGTTTCTGACTTTATAAAATGAGTTGTGTAACTTTTCGTGATACATACAACCAGATGGTTTATTAAACATATCTTAGCAAGTGTACAGCTAGTTAAATTTTGCTTCCAGCTCAAATACTTTATGAGCTATGATCAAAAATGTAATCGATTGTTGCATACTAGGCTGAGTCAAGGGACACATACCCTATTCAAGCAATAAAGTGATTTTTTTAAAAATCGACAACCACATTTTCAGATTACTTAAACATTTGTCCCTCTAAGATAATCGAAAAAATATTAATTTTGTGAATCCTAGAGGGTTTGAGCTGTTTAGTGGAATACCTGTAACTAGAAATTAGAAGAAAAATTAGTATCTTCCATTTAATTCCAACAACCTTTGCTTACCTTCGACAGATACGCGTATTTCGTCTACAATGTGCAGACTTTTTCAGTGTCTCGTACTAATAACTCGACTTGATTTTGTATACATAAACAAATTAATGAATAAAAAAAATATTTTTAATCGAAAATTAAAAGCAAACGAATAAACGCGATAACCTTCTCGAAGTGTTGCACTACCTTCCAATTTAATGGCATTGAGAAGTCCAATATGTCGAGAAAGTACGTAAAAAAAGTTGGTGGAAGAGCTTATTTACAGAACAGTTAAAATGGTCCTTTTTTGCGTGAAATAATTAAAGAAAATTCCCTTTGGGGAATGCTCTACCCCTGTGCTATTCGGAAGACATCTTCATCAAACGGTTTGCTTAAAAATTTGGTGTTTTTTTTTTCATTTTAGCACTTCAAATGGATAAAATTGATTTTAATCAAAGTCACCCCATTATTGAAAATTGGCCGCGGGAATTGAACAATTTTTTTAAAGTTCATCTGACATAATACCTTTTTAAAATTTCTGTGTAGTGTTATACTACAGATACCAGTACTGGTTTTAAAAATGAAAAACAAAATTTTAAAGATAATTTCAATAAAAAGTTCAAAAAGTTGTCAAAGTCACCCCGTTTTACGGTAAACAATAATAATTACAATCGGCCTATAAAGAACCATCCCAGTGTTTTGCTATTTGGCAGTTCTCAACGAAGTTTGAATGATATTGATCATAATTTGCAAACTTTTTTGAGTAATTTTCAGAGAAATTAGAATCAAGTTGAACTAAATATTATTCGAAATATGGCAAAAGAAAGAAGGTTATCAAAAAAAAAAAAACGTAAAATAGCTACTGAGTCTCAAGTTAGAGATATTGTTGTGTTTATATTAAGGTCAGCTTCTAAGTTGTCAGAGATTTAATTCAAAAAATCTTGCCAAAGGATCGTTACGTCGTGTCTGATTTTGAGGAATTTCAAGTTTCCAGCCTTCCCAATCACTCAGTATGTTCTCCGAGAAATAAGAATTTGTGGTTATCTCTTGATAATTTTATAAATTCAGATGGTGATTTGATTGATGAGGATATCGACAAGTCAGGATGACCGAAATGTGGTCATAAATTAATAAAAATAAATCATAGTAGACAAGGAGCATAAGCAACACATCTGACGTTTGAATATTGTATGGATGGTCTACAACCTTTTCTTCAACCCTATAGGATAATCCAGCAATTTTGCCAGCACTCAAGTTGAGGCAGATGGATTTTGTAGGTAACTGTTCCCAAATATTTTTCTTTTCTCTTCCTGCATAACGAATATCTTGAAATCAAGTTATTTATAAACTGTGAAAAAATAAACCGAACACAACTGTTTATAAACAACAAGGGACTGTGAAAAACTTGCATATCCAATCACTTGGAGCGCCGCTATCTTTTAAATGAAGTGCCCCCTTTCTAAATGATCTAGCCTTTAAACAGTTTGTTCTATGCAATAAGTTTTCGTTATTATTTATAATAAATGTGTAACCCATATTAAAAAAAATAATTCTGATCTTAACGGACAATGCATTTATACCACAACCCAGCACCGCTCCATCCACTGTGCACAGTCGGCGCCGCCAAGGTTTGCATCAGCCTCATGGAAGTGGGCAACCGCCAAGAAAAACCGAAGCCTCGGCAAAGTTCAAAACTATATCTGCTTTCCAAGCAACTTGCGATACTGCAAGATCATCACTACTAGCCAACGATCACGACTCGTGGAGCGATGACCGCGAAAAAGTAAACATTTGAACAAAATCGACCGAGTGTGGACCTTATCAGAAAGTGAAGCAAACCGTCGAAAGAAAGTCGGCTGCTGATTACTCACGTTACAAAGTGGCCTCCGTCTTGACATTGGTTGACATAAGCTGGCGTTTGCGGAAAAGCGGGAATCTATTTCATAATGTTCATAATTGGAAGATTTTTTTTTTCTAAATCGACACAAGACTTCAAACGCGAATGATCTAGAATGGCCGTTATGCTTATCAGGCGATGAGGGCATAGAAAGTATCAGCACGAGAGCTGTTGATTTTGATAATGACTTGGTAATTATTTTCACAGCACTTCAAAGTTCATTGGTGAACAAAAAAGAAAAAATGAATTCTGCTACTGATTACGGGGTGTAATCGTAAATCTAATATACTTCCAGTTCACGTTAAACTTTCAGCTTCCTTCAAGCCTCATAAAGTGGGAATATTTATGCCATCCTACATTTAACAACCCCAGCAATATTTGTCGATGCAAACTCAACAAGACAATTAACGATAATTACGGCTATAAGTTCCACGCCACAGAAGGGGTGGGGTTTTTCCGCCTGCCAAGCCACCACTAACTGGTACAATGGGTGAAGTATCGTGTTCTGAGGATTGTCAGACCAGAACGATCCCCACACAGCCACTCAGTGGACCTTACCGTCACTGGTCGTGCTGTTCAACCGTACCTACATTGTACATGTATCACTTTCCATAACATGTGACGACGGCAAGCGGAAACGATCCGCATCGAAAACGAAGGGTGGCGCACTCGTTAGCGTTTCCCGCTGCAGTGTGCTTCATATGGCAGGACTTTTCATCCATCTTTACTTGCCCCTTCGCCCGTCGTTCCCAGAAAGCCTCCAGGACAGGTGCAGAGCTAGCAGGAACGACAAAACAACGATCCACGTGGGCCCTCGGCAGGAACAAACACCCAGCGAGACGCGAAACGCGACGAACCGGAGGAAAAGCTTGTAGCAACGAACCGTTACACTATTTGTCACGCTGCTGTTATCATGTTCGACTGCATACGGTACATTTCATCAGCACCAACATCAGCAGTAGCAGCATCAGAACAACAACCGAGCAGCGGCAGCATGTAACTACATCGGAGCGGGACAATTAAGTTTTCATAAGGGAGCCATTGACGGAATATTGCGCGCTTCGCACGTAGAAGTGTGCCGAGGACGATAATGGCACTTTACGGGTCTTCCAAACTGTCCTTGGGATAAGAAACGCTCAGATGAAAGTTCATGCGAAAAATGGCACGAGCTCGCAATTTAGGACTGATCTGTTCTAGGAATTTTATCCATCTGCTCAAGAATATCAGTTAAAGCGAATGCATCGGGAATTTCTAACTGAAAATGTAAGTTTCTAACCTTCTAAATAAAAATGGCGACTTATCAAACAGTGAATGTATGATGGCTTCGAGTTATTATCCCTACATATATCAAAGAATGCTTGTGTGTAAAATATTCCCCATCAATTTATGCCAAATCTCGCATTCTACAGTGTGACACATATGTGAGCATGGGCATGAGCATGATTGACCGCCTGAGGTTGCTACTCCGTTATTTCCAGATCAGCTGTTATTAAAGTTCGATTCAAAGAAAATCTGGACGCACGGTTCAATACACCCCCGCGTCCCTGGTGTTTGGAACAAAAAACGTTTGACAGGCATTTGTTGATGTTTTATTGACGAAGAAATTGATGAAAAGCTTTTCTCGATTGATCATTTCGAAATTACGGATCATGGAACTTGAGAAAAGAAAATTAATTGTGCACAAACATCTTTCTGGTCTACCTCAAAAATAGCAAAAGTGTTAAAATTCCCAAAGTCAGTGGTGTGTCTTGTAATCAAACATTACAAGGATACTTTGAGTGTGGATAGAGCACAGCGCATCTATCATAAAAGTGGAACTAGGGACAAAGAGCTGAGGAGAAAGGTGTTGAGGTGCGTGGAAGGCAACCCAGGTGTCTCCATACGTGATTTGGCAAAGAAATACGATTTCAACTTTTCCACCGTGCGTAAGATCCTTTCAAGAGAAGAATATATGTCTTTTTTGTGCCTGTAAACATCCAGATCGCTCTCTGCCCAAAAAGCGAGCACGATTACTAAACGAACGAGTTTTGACGAAATTTGATGGCTGTATTTTAATGGATGACGAAACATTTGCCAAATTGGATTAAAAACAAATTCCCGGACGAAAATTTTATCAGGCAACTGGTCGTGGAATTTGGTTTTGTTGATAAGTTTGCTCGGAAACTAATTATTTGTCAAGGAATCTGCAGTTGACCAAGATTTTCATCACATCTTACACAATGACGTCGAATGTTTACATTAAAGAGTTTCTAGAAAAGCGGATTTTACCCTTCATTCGGCAACTCAAGACCACCGTTATGTTTGCCGGATCTAGCCAGCTGCCACTACTCTAAGGAGATACTAGAATTAGGGTTTTTAATACCAACCCTTTTTGGCGAGTCCCAGTACTACGGTACTGAACCCCTTAGTACCGGGAGTACCGGGAAAGTACCGGTTCTTGAAGATGTTTTTTTTCGAAAATCATTAAAATCAATAAAAAGTCAGGATTTCATGGTAACGATTCAAACTTTATTCATTACTTTGCATGTATTCAAAACTTGTCTTGGGGCGTGCCCTTATCCTTGAAATATGCTTTCAAAACGCACAGCATATTCAATGTTACGTCAGACATACGGGATTGTATTTTAATAGCGAAGCTTCAAGAAACAGAAAACGCTCTTTCTGAGTCTATAGAAGTAGGCCGAAATGTTGCTAGTGAATCATGAAGCATTGACAAGTATTTTCCTTTCAGCTTTTCTGAGTCGTAGTAAGTGTCTTACAATCTTTACGAATTCTGGTTCAGTAATCGAACTTACAGGAACACTCTCGCTTACCTTTGACTGCTGCATCCTCCGTTCAAATTTCTGTTTCATCGTCAAAGCCTCGTATTCACCAGCATCTACTCCATCAGCAGTTGGAGCTACGGTCGAATCCATTGGTTCATCTGTTTCAACACCGCTCAGTCGTTTGAGTATCTCGGCAGCTTGTTTGATCAAAGTAGTCTTCGACGTTTTGAAAAATACGCCAAAATCATTGCTGATTGACGTTTTAACTGCAGTGTTCTTCAAAAACGCAAAAATCGTATTCAAAGCGTCTTTCTGCAACTCGCTGCTTGAGCGCTTCGAAAAGCTTGTTGGCGATAGCGGTCTTCTGACAAGAAAGTTGTTCGAGCATAAAGTGTAATGCCACATCCGCTTCGTACAAAGAGCAATCTTTCCGGCACAGTTGTTCAACAGCAGCATTGTTGGGTTCAAGAGCGTTTATGATTTCCCGAACCAAATCCATTTCATTATCGGTCATGTTCAGCTTTACTTGTCTATTCAGATCGATCTTCGCTTTCTGTACCGCGTTCCTGACGACGTAGAATCTCTTAACCATGTCAAACAAGCTATTCCATCGTGTTTTGACTTCGATAACCAAACTCCTGCTGGACGTAATTTTGAAGGAGGTCGTCGTTCTTGACCGGTGATTTGCGAAAAGTTGTTACAATTCCACAGAGCTTCTTAATGGTAGCGTGGTATTCAGGCCGCAATTCCGCTTCATCGCATTCCGCATCTTCTAGCACGAACTCACCGTCATCGTCATCCTCATCATCGTTAGAAGAGTCTGAATCAGCATCGTTGGAACCTAAAATTCTAGAAATTACGTAGAAGTTCAGTTATATAGATAACAATTTGAAATGAACAAACCTTCTCCGCTCAGCTCCCGTTGATTGTAAGTTGATTCATTACGGGAATAAAGCACACTCGTGACAGCAAGGTGTATCCCGTGTGCAAGACAAACTTCCGACTTTCTTCATTACAGATGCACCATCTGTCGTTCCTGCTACAACGTCTTCGGTGAGGGATAAGCCATACTCTGACAAGATCTCTTCCAGCAGCTTGACACATTTCTCGGCATCAATTGATCCTACTATCCCTTTCAGACCCAAGTTCCAGGTGTGCTGACCGTCATGAGCATTTACGATCATGTATCTGCGGTTCCGACTTGAAGTCCACTCATCGAAAGTGATACAAATCTAACGGCCTTGCTTCCTGATGTCACCAAACTCCTTTCGGTACCCCCAACAACAAAAATGTAGTGCGCTTTGACCTTCAGCTTGATACCTTCCGGTGATTTGGGGATATCTTGAAATCCTCGGGCATATAATCCAAGCCGGATGTCCTCTGAGTTGCAGATTGTGTTGAATATTGTCCTCAGCAGCCATCCTTGCCAAAGCGGCCTCAAGCGGGGACGATTTGGAAAAATACTGATAAAGTGTCACGATCTTTTTGGGATGTGACGATGTCGTTGCAGTTTGATTGTCTTGAGGTACGTCATCGGACGCCGGACGTTTGTCCAAATTGATTTGACGTACTCCTTTGAGATGTTTTTTTCGATCCGGAGGTATTCGAACCTTCGCATTTGATCACTTTGGAACACTTAGCACATTTTACAACACCACGGTTTTGAGTTCCACGAAGAAAATATCTCCAAACGGAAGTTTCCGGCCCTCCTTCTTTGCTAATTGCTTCAAATTCCATCTTCAATGGTATTGATCACTCCATTCACCACCGTAAACAATACTGGACAACGATAGTTTCGATTCTCCGACAGAAGTACGTCACGACTGCATTCATGCAAAGATGATTTGCGTTATGTGGTGGTATACGTATGAATATGAATTAACTGACACAGGGGCTTGTCAATCTTGTCATTCAAAATCAAACTGAGTTGCCAAAGTTGCACAAAGGGTCAGGTATTTGAAATTTTAGTAAAAAAAAAATATCATTCTCACTAGCTGCTGCATTCAAATAATGTGGTTTCAACCACCGGAAGTTTTAGTTTCCTCTTGGACCAAAACTTTTTGCTTAGTACCGAAGATACCGGTACTTTCATAAAGCCAGTACCGTTATTTCAGTACCGAAAATTGGTCGGTACTCCCGGAAATTCCGGTAGCGGTACTCCCGGTACTAAAACCCTAACTACACCCAAAAGTTGAAATTGTAGCAAAAAATGCAAAATTGCAATTTTGCAGTTTTTGCAATCATATCTTGAGAAATCCGCATGATTCTGAAAAGGCAAATTTGCCCATCATGTTCCACAAAGCTTTTTATGGTATAAACAAAGCCATGCAAGTGTGTGCAAGTGGTTATCACTGTGTGCCTAGTGCCTCGACAATCGCAGCAACCGTTGGGTTTTTGTTCAACCGTCAACAACTTCTCAATATGATTGAGACAATGGCACAGAACGCCGCTACACCATATTCCACTGTTGCTATTCCGCTGTCAAGTGTTCTATTTTTATCTGCACTCGTCATCACACTCCTATCGCCCTCTCATCAAGTCACCATGCGGTTTATGAAATAAACGAAGCCATGTAAGTGTGTGCGACCGAAATCTGCTTCAATGTTGTAACGTTGAGTGCCTCAAAAACCGAAGAAACTGTAGGACTTTTGTTCCCTTCACCTCAACTTGTTGTGGTGACTGGATGGTTATAATGAAGAGCCGTCATGCTGACGGTCGCGGTTCGACTCTCGGTAGCGGATGGTAATCTTTTTTTTTGTGCGCCATTGAATTTACTACTACTAATCAACTGTACAACATCACGCACACATTGAATTTTTCTAATGGAATTGATGTGTTGCTTTTTTGCCCACGACCAATGTTGCTTTCTTTCTCCAAGTTGCGATCCATTACGAGAAATGAAACCAAATCATGCGAAATTAAATTACAATCTTGCTTTTTTATTTTGGGTGTAGGTTCATTTTGAAAAAGCTTTTTTCCACTACGATAACCAATGAATTCATTCATTGATTTGCATCGTAGTGAAGCTTTTTCAAAATGAACTACATAATTTCGCATGATATTTCATTTCTCGTAATGAATCGCAGTGTGGTAAAAACTAACACATCATTCCATTAGAAAAATTCAATGTGTGCGTGATGTTGTACGGTTGACCAATGGCAAATTCAATGGCTTATCTATACCATCCGCTACCGGAATAACAGAGTTAATTGAGAGAACAAAGTCTACATTCTTTCGATTTTGGCACTCAACGTACTACATGGCTTCATTTATTTCATGAAACATGGTAACACCTATGTAGTGCAGACATAAATAGAACGCGCGCTGTAGTAGATATGTGTAGCGGCGTTAATATTATCTCAATCGCAATGAAGTGATGACAGACAAAACAGCGGTTACTGCAGTATCGAAGGCAATGTGACAACCCTTTACCTTGCATGGCTGTTTTATTAGGTATGACTACCTTTTCAGGTCATGCGGTTTCTGAAGTGCAATTTGCAAGGCTGCAGAGGTGCAGTTTTTATCAACGTGGCACAGTACCGGGTACCCTTACCGGAATTTCAGGATACAAACCAATTTTCGACGCTGTAACATGAAAATGCCGGTACTAAGCAAAGTTTTAATCCAAATGTGTAGTTGGTACGAATGACAAGATTGACAAACTGTATCGGTAATTCATATTCTGCATGCTCTATGTACAAATCATCTTGCATGAATGATATCGTACGCTCCTGTCAATCAGGCCTATCGTTGTCAATGTCGTCAACCATTGAAGATAGATTTGAAGCAATTAACAGAAGGAGACCTCCGTTTGAAGATATTTTCTTCGATGAGAACTCAAAACCGTAGAAATGTTTGAAGGTCAATCCTCGGATCGAAAAACATCTCAAAGAGTACATCCGTCGAACTGGCGATCAAGCCTTGACTGACTGCCTCAAGTTACGGCGATATCGTCACGTACAAGATCGTGACGCTATCGATATTTCCAGATCGTCCACTGAATAACACATCACCTGGTGACTGAACCACAAAGTTAATCCCCCAGATGTAAGAATTTATCAGCTGAAGATAATCACTTCCATTTTGATGCTACCGAAGGATTTGTGATATCATGGAACACATTAGATTTAATCGCTTTCAATACATGATCATCAAATGCTCATGACAATCCTTCTTAGTCACAATGTGTGGGATCAATTGATGCCGAGAAATAATCCGTGGAGGATCTTGTCAGGTATATGGCTTATCCCCTCGCCTGGCCAGCAACAGGCAGATGTGCATCCAACGTAGAGAGTCGGAAGTTTGCAGGTGCCTTTGTCACAGTGTATTCCATGATAATCAGCTTGTCAACCTGAGCTGAGCTGAAGGCTGTTCGTCTCAAATTGTTATCTATAAACTGGAACTCTACGTATTTCTAGGTGCAAGTTCAACGTGCAGTTCAGGCGACCGATGACGTGAGTTGATGTAGAATATGTGGCCTACCGTAAAACAGTCAAACATCCTTCAGGCCGCGTCAGCAGGGAGACAGTTATCGAGGAATCAAAACGCGATGGAGATAGCTTGTTTGTATGGTAAAATTCACCGTCGTGGGCACTGAAACAGACAGACAAGTAAACTGGTATGACCGATAATGGATTTGATTCGAGATGCTGAACAACAGTAACTGATGTAACTGTGCCGGAAGACCTTCTTGTACCGAGCAGATATTATGACACACGCACATGCTCAGGCAACTTTCTTGTCAGAGACGCTATCTCAAGCAAGCTCAGCAGCAACGAAAAGGTAGTATACGATTTTTGCGTACCGAAGAACACTGCAGTAAACATCAATCAACAATGACAGGCCAGAGCGTCGAACCGCGATCAAACAAGCTCTCGTCGC
>JASCZW010021401.1:0-10702 GCA_034211315.2 Aedes japonicus
TGGCTAAAAGTGGCGCAAAACTTTCGTGTGGAATACCAAAACTCGAGCTGGGCTAAGTACGTTTAACGTTCAGAAGTCCCCAAACTAAAGCAAACCGACGAGAAACAGAATACGTTCTCAAAAACCCGTGCCCGGAAGTTGTAGGACCAGAAGTAAACGAAATCACACCGCTGCGTAATGGATGATGAGACATATGTGAAGGCGGACTTAAACCAGATTCAAGAAAACCTGTTCCAGAACCTTATCGCTGGGGTTAAGGCCAAGGTTCACAAATTCGGATATAAAGGCGACATAAATTGAAGGAATGATGTCAAAACTAACTTTGTATGTACTCTTTGAAAATTTGGTGATAATCGAAAAAAAAACTCGAATTTAGAGAATGAATTTCATGTGTTCGGATTTTAAATGGTACATCCTTCAATATAGAAACGGGACAAACTCAGAAACTCAAAAGTTCTTTTACAGACAAACAGACATTACACAAAGAACATTTTGCATTACAAATAGTTGTTAGCAACACACTTGCGCCATCTGTTGAGGACACTGTGATTGGTGATAAAGCTGAACAGATGGCGGTGGTCAACGTGCTAACGGCGAGCGTAAGGGAATTGACTATGTGCGCCACCTGTGGCGATTCTACCAATTAAGGAACATTTGAATTGACCGTTTAATGCGTAATCCATGAAGAAACTGCAAGGTTTGCAAGAGTGTTGATATGAAAGAAAATGTAAAGTAACGAAATAGCGATCGCAAGTTTAATGCATTACTCTCCAAATCATAAAAAAACAACCCCTTTAATGATTCCGTGAATTCAACACAGCTAATCAGAAAAAAATTGAGCGATGTGAATCTATATCGAAACAGTCTCAAAACCATCGGCAATCAACAGCAGAATGTTTCGTCGCCTGTAGAAATCAGTGCAAAGTGTCAAAATTTAATGTTTGCTCAGTTTGATCGTCATGAAAATATGTATATGGCATGGAGAAAATGTCAGACCACGCTATTCTAACCACCACTGCCATCATTACCACAAACGTCTATCCTTTAACGATTGGACCCATCGGCACCTGCTTGGGACAAGTGGATTCCTTTGATTTGCCTTCCTTATACGAATCACCCTAGAGCTTTATTCATTTTTAAACCTGACATTTCCATTATAAAAAATGGACAAAAATTGCCGATTTTTCATGACTTTACCTTCACTAGTTCACTAGTAACTTGACTTGTACGAGACACTGAAGAAGTCTGCATATTGTAGACGAAATACGCGTATCTGTCAAGATAAGCAAAGGTAGTTGGAATTAAACGGAAAATACAAATTTTTCTTCTAATTTCTAGTTACAGGTATTCCACTAAACAGCACAAACCCTCTAGGATTTACCCATGTAGTACCAAATATAGTAACCCATGAGTCAGCAGACAAAATTTGACAGCTCTATCAGTCGATCTGTAACCGTGATGGCAAAAACAGTGAAGCAACTCCGCAAGCTCCAAAAGATGCTGAAGAGGAAGACCGAGAGAAAACCGGGAGGTCGGTTCAACCAACCAAACAGTGAACAAGTACCTGGCGAGGCAAACATGAACATACACGTCAGGAAGCGGAAGTCGCGTCCACTGGTCTCAGAGCTGCAGGCACTGACGCAGCGGCAGTGGCTGAATAAGATGGTCAACTCGATTTTCCCGGTGAATCGCGACGTGGCGTTGGTAATGGACGACGAGGCCTATCTCACCCTGGATGACAACGACTGCCAGCGCACTTCATATTTTACTTCCTTCACGAAGGATGTGATCTCCGAGGTGAAGTTCATTTCAAATATCAAGTTCCCTAAGAAAGTGCTGCTGTGGCTGACAAGCAGCGAGAAGGAGATATCAAAGCCGCTCTTCTTTCGCTCCGGACTGGCCGTGAACGGGGAAATTTATAGTACGAAATGTGTCGTTCATCAGGAAATACCATAAAGGCGAAGATGCGGTGTTCTGGCCGGATCTGGCGTCGGCTTACTACTCGAATCGTTGGAGGAGATGGAGCGGCTGAATATCGATTTGGTACCCAAGTTGGCGAACCCGCCCATCATCCCCCAGCTGCGTCCCATCGAGTACACAGATAAAAAGAAACATTGAATTTTCTGCGTTATCTAATGCACATAAAGGGAACGTTAGATTTTGCAGAAAATAATGAGATAGTTCATGTAAATTTTAGCCAGATAACGCCTGATTATTAGCCAGAGATTGCCTGTTGTATGAAAGATTGCTAACAATTTCGTTGTTTACGCATCGTTTGGCTTGGAATTAAACGAAGGAAAATTTCACGCGCTTGTTAAAATTAATTATTTTTTTCTGATTATTTCTGGGCCAACCTGAAGCGTAAGACCTACTCGAACAATTTTGTCCCGAAAACTGATGAGGAATTGATAAATAAAACGAAGAAAGAACTCAAAAATATGCCTATACGAATGTTTTCGTCCACCATGGCGAATGTTTCGGTTAAGTGCCGCAAGACCGCTCGCCAGGGCGTAGAATTTTTTTTTCCAGTAAGCTTAAATAATTACCTTCCATGGGAAATTTATCAAAAGCAATTATCGGTCTTAGCTTTTTTTTATCACCATCTGAAAAAAATGTCATTTTTTTTAAATGCATACGTTATTTGTGGCATTATGCATACGTAACCGTACCCGAGTGAGATCAAATAGAAAACTAATTATGATGTTGTGATGTTGCTGTCGTTCTGGTGGTTTTTGATTAGCAAACATTCTTTCCTATAACATCAAATTTAAAACTGAATCTGCCATCAGTGAGAGCAAATTAAAAAGTCAATTTGCTGTACATTTTTTTCCGTTGATGACAAAATGAGTATCCCACTTGATGATGTGCCAATACTCTGAAAACAAAACTGCTTTTATCAAATAATGGAAGATTATAGTAAAATGAATACCATATTTTAAATCAAATTTGATATCAAAGTTGAAAATTGTAAAGTTAAATTTAATTTCGATTTCAATCTGGTGTTTAAATTAAAATCATTATAATGTTAGACTTTACTCGGGTACTGACTTCAGAAAATTTCAGACGCTCATCCCATCAGTCAAATTCTTATCACTTGGATTTTCGGTAAAAATGTTCAACAGCATTACTAATGCTCATATTATGCAGTTTGAGGGCAAGTAGCATTGACCGTAAGGTTTACCTTTGTTGGAAATGTAGGTACTCTACCACACTGTTAAGCTACATAGACTGCTGTAAAGCTACTGGAAAAGAAGAGAGAGTCAATCACTAACGTGATTAGTGCCTAAACGAAATAGCGGTTGATTATGCATCACTAGAGCATGGATGTAGCACAGCCACAGCCAGCCAGTCTACATTGAATGATTAAAAGATTTTATCACGATCGTAAGCGAGCAAGGAGCGTCTCCCAGAGCTGAGAAACCAGTACCAGCGAACCGCTAGGAAAGGGTGCACATATTTGATACTTGGGCCGGGCGGTGCTCAATTTAGCGGCCATTAATTTTTCTCCCAGATGTGGTTTCGTCGGTCGTCGGAGGAGTGGGTAGCAGCCGTGTATGTATCATGGAATAGGGAAAAATATTTTCCACTCATTTGCGATCTGAGACGTGATGATAAGAAGAAGAAAAAAAGTGAAAAGAAAGAGACGAAGAAACTGGATTGAGTTCACTTCCCTTGACGACTTTCCCGAGCTGACGCGATCTACTGCGGAAGTCGACTGTTTGTAAACACAGACGCGACGTGATGATGTGGGATGGTGCTGCATGGGGCATAATTGTGTAATTACATTTAAGCTGTTTTTCGGTTACATGTGTGTATGCAAAAACACGAGGGAAATGGTAAGAGAAACATGTGATTCAGCCAAATAAATGTAGTTCATTTTGTTCATGTTGAACAGTCGTTATTGAAATGCGGTACAATCGTAAATGAAGTGTAAAAAAATAAATGTATACAAACCAATAATTTGAACTTTAAGTCAATTAGCGATGTTGCTGAACTAGATCTTGGGGCAAATTGTTGATCATAATCACACCTAAATAACTGAATAAAATTTTAAATGCAGATGCCCAGCGTTTGTCATGGAAACGATGAAAGTTGTAATTATTTGTTTTTGTTAATCAACAACAAACTGAAATTGAAATTGAAGTAGATTTACAACATGTTTCTTTCCAAAGCCCGAATGGCGAACAGAAGGCACTCTTTGACGTCATGCGACGTTTCTGTAAAAAGTTTAAACAGCACGATCGATAACTGTCAATAAAATAAATGCACCAGAAAAAATAATAATCATGAAGTCATGATAGGTGCTGATTATAATTGAAGACTGCACACTGCGGCTCATCAGGCAAGATTACATGTTACATTGATTTTGCCTAAGGTTTTTCATTTGTTCCTTTTTCTCCCTGAGTAGGGTGTTTTTCCATTAGGCCATGTTGTAAATTCAATGAAGAACAATAATAGACAGTGGATTTTTGATAAATATCTGACGGAATAACTGAGTTAGAGAGTTATCCAAAGTAACAATTTTAGTTTTATTCCATACGTATAGCACTCTTCCAGGTTTTGTTGATAAAAATACATTCAAAAATGTTTTGTCCACCAACACCTTCTCTATGCATCTTTAAAGCCGAAACTTGTACAAAGTGGCCCACTCTAAAGACGGTTGTGAAAACAAATTAAGGAAACCTTTATAAGACCAAGCAGATTTTAAAAATGTTCTGGTCAAAGATGTTATGACCACTTAAGAACCGTCATAAAACCTATTGGCTGCCATCAAAACCAGCATACGGCCAAATGGCTACAGCTGTCAAACTTGATATCGTGGTTGGTTTTTGTTATTCTGCTTTGTTCGATTCTCTGCTCTGGTGCATTCAAGAGTAAATAATATCTAAGAACAAGTGTTCTAGTGTTGTGGGAATTTTTGTTTGATAGCAAAATATCCAAGACAAATTGAGTTTTATGTAGTGTATCGTGATCCAAATCATATGCGCATTTAATTTTATGGTGAATATTGGCACGATAAAAGCTGATAATGAATGCGCCTCGGAAATGATCTGAGTTTACAACAATGAAAACAAAATTGAAACAAATATATCCAATGCATTAGTCATGAATTTCCTGAAAATTTATGCAATTCAATCAAGTTCTTTTAAAGAATGATCAAATTGGTCTCCAATCTACAGTTCATTTGCATTACATATGGTTCGCGTACATGGTGTAATTTATTTTTCCTATTTTCAATGAATTCCTGTATTTCAATATGGTGATTGAAAGAAATTACAGTTTTTCCAAAAAGCCAATTTATCTTCGCAAAGTCTACTATAAAACTATTTGGCCATTTGGTGACTAGCCTCAATGCCAATTTGCCATTTAATGCATTTTCTGGAGGCAAAATGGTTTCAAAATGCTTTTTCAACTGACCATAATAAGCTAATATGAATGAGTCTTAAAACGGCATTTCAAAACAGCATTTTACTAGTTCATAAAATCAAAATAAAACCTTTTAATTTTAGAATTTTAGAAGACAAGGTTTCGACAAGATCGTTGTAAAGAAGCTGTGTAGGTTTTCATAAACCTGACTAATATATCAAACCTATTGGCATCTCTTGGTACCATAATAAAACCAAATTGATTTCCAGTGGCTTTCATAAAACTTAAATAAAACTAAATAAAGCTGGTTGGTTATGGCAATGTTACCTGGGTAGAGTTAATAAACGCTTTTTTTTTTCGTGACATTAGTGGAGATGCAGAGGAAAGTACGACCATAGACTAACTCTAAGATCAGTAGGCCCCATACAAAAACGTTTCTTTTTGGCCCAGTCAGTACTAGCACATCGGGCCCAAGCTCGGTCCCAAGCTTAATAATGCGCCCCTCATAATGAACTCACACGAACACACTCTGTGAACTTGAGCCCTAACTATTCATTCTTCATTATTCGTTCTTCACATTTCAAAGCATACTGTATATATCATTCAACTTAACGTCTGCATTAAAAAAAATAGACAGCTTTCATCGCTATTGAATGCAATTTTACTGACATCTGGTGGTGAAATTACCTATGCATTGTAATCATCGTTCTACTATTCTTTACACAACTTAAACCTTTTTGCATTTTAAAATAGAAATGCAAGATTTGTTGCGGATTCACTTGATGTTGTTTTATTTCGTATCGTGACTTGGAGAAAACATGCAACATAGGCGTACGGTAGGTGGTTCAGTGAATTAGATGATGGGTGTGGGGATGGAGTCTGAAGATATAAGAAAAAAAGAAGAAGCCAGCTTCATCAACGAGATTCAAAACCGTGGCAGCTCTTTGTGATAACCATTCAGCCGTATTAACAGGTTGAATATATTTGAAAGACCTTTTGGTTGCCTCGACCGCGAAGGACCTAATCGACACAGTGATGAAGACAAAGGCTTTTTTTGACCAATTTGCATGCAACTAGTCATTAGCGCACACTAGCAAGCACTAGCACTACGTTTTTCAAGGGCAAAAAGGCGGACTCCTTCCATGCCTTAGACCGAGAGGATAGTGAAAAACTTGAAAAAGAACCTCCAGCAATTGGACATTGTCATGGGAAAGTGCAGGTCTCAGCTGGTCGCCTCGGTTATGCAGGCTGAACTCCAGAAGCAATGGTTGGTGGTGATGGTTGATGAGACATATCTGACCCTATATCCCCGATCAAGGATGTGAGCATCGAGGTCATAGTGCCTGCTAGAAGTTGTAATCTTTATCCGTAAACACCATACGGGAAAGAATGAAGAGGTTTGGCATTGGCCACTAAGTTAAAACGGCGTTGAACCACCTGAACATCACTGAAGATCATATGGCGAAGAACGCAAACCCTGCAAACGTTACCCAGCTGCGGCAAATCGAGAATATCTGGGCCAGCCTTAACCGCATTCCAAAAATTTAGGCCAAATAGGAGTTACAGTTCGCAATGCAGACGTTATTGCCGGCTCTGAAACCTTTCAAGACCGATACAAACACAAGAAAAAAAGCAGGAAAAAAAACAGGAAGATGAAACAATTGCAATCTTGATCTCGGAAATGCATTTGACGTAAGTTCATGGGACATTTTTTCTGAATTCAAGCCAGGTAACGCCTGAATTAAGTCTGTTTCATGAAATAATGCAAACAATTTCGTTGTTTACATTGGCTTCGGCTTGCGATTAAACGAGGGGAAGTTTTACGCGACTGCTAAATTTTTATTATTCTATTTTGTGTGATGTTCACCTTTTCTGCCGCTAGATAGCATTCTCTATCGTTTGATCTAAGAAAAAGTTAAAAGTTACCATAGAATAATTAAAATTGAGCATTGAAAACCCGGATATGTTCATTAATGTTAGATACAATGCTAAATATATTATGTACAATCTGACAGTGATCCAGTTGAAAAGTAACCTTAAACTTCAATTAATGTACCATACAAGATCAAGGTACTTTTCGTCATCCGTATGGTACACTAATTGATGCTTAAGGTTACTTTTCAAGTAAACCATTGTCAGATTATACATGATATATTTAGCATTGCATCTATCATTAATTAACATATCCGGGTTTCCAATGCTCAATTTTCATTATTCTATGGAGCTATTGTCACATGTCTATGGAACATTTCATATATTTTATGGTTATATTTTGTTTAATTTAACGAGCAATTTTAGGGAGCATTTTTCAATTTGTTAATGAAAATTTGTCCAATCTTATGATGCATATACCCTTTTGTCTATATTTACTGTGGTAATCTTTCAATTTATTTTTATTTCGAAATGCTACTCATTTTATTTGAACTAGCTAATCGCTTTTTCTGCGGTTAAATCAAGGTGATTGAAGTTAAATGAAACAAACTCGCTCTAGTTTACCCTTAGATTAATCAAGCCCTAGCGTATCCATTTGCGATGTCCCAAAAGGCCAAAGACAAGTGAATGGAATTAATAACCGTCCCAGTTTGACAGTTTTTTTATTACTTCTTTGATGCAATAAGCAAGCCAAATAGTCGTGTAATATTACACCACGCCGTCTTAATGATATTTTAAACGAGGGCAGTGTTGCAGGCTTGGTTTACCCCAATTTACCTAGCATTGAAAATAAATGCTGATTTTCCTAACACATGCATTATGTCAGATGCGTACCTTGATTAATTAACATTAGCATTTTCCAACGAGAAATCGTTCAAGCAACGATTGCCTGCGGGTCAGTTTTTCCTTCAACTTCTTCAGATGGTAATGTTCGCAGTGAATTTATATATTATATGGAAACGCATGACACAGATCGCATAAATGGTTAGCCATAGCAAATGCCCGTCTTAAAGTTTTCGGTCTGTCAAACCACATTTCGACATAGAAGACACATTTTCTCCTCTCGTTCAATTGCAAGCCAAAGTAAAGGCTCCCTGAAAGTAAATTGGTGAGCCCCTCGCGCGCTGCCTCTAGTTTTGGGATTTAAAAATATTTGACAGTGGTTTATTCACACTTCTATAGAGAACAACTCAAGCAAAACAATGCATTAGGTCCTAAGTAACATTGAGAGACTCTCTTAAGTTTGACTCTCTTAGTTACTGGTGCAAATTTGATCAAAGTAGTCGATTGCGTTCAGAAAAATATTGTGTTTACAAACATCTGCAAACTTGTTTACGCTTCTATAGAGAATAAATGGTGCGATCAAAGTAGTCGATCGCTTTCAGTAGTAACGTCATCCATTCCACTCGAAAGAAGAAAAATATTGTGGACAAACACCTGGAAAATCCGGAGTGGTCCGGTTCCAAGCTGGCTAAAGTGCTGAGGATGCCGAAAGCAACAGTTTGTCGAGTGCTCAAAACTTACAAGGAAACCCTGAGTGTGGAAAGGAGTCAGCGGATCTACGAAAAAACTGAAACCAGGGGCGTGTGCAGTGCAGCAAGGTGTTGAAATGCGTTTAAAGCCTACCCCGGCCTCTTCGATCCGAGATGTGGTCAGAAGGTACAATGCCAACTTTCAAACGGTGCGGAACATACTTCGCCAGGGAAGAAGTACAAGTCGGTCAAAGCCACATAAACATCCGAACCGGCACAGAAGTAACATTCCGTGGCCACAAAACGCGTAAGGATCTTGTAGGACCGTGTCGAAACACAAGGGCTGCACTGGATCGATGACGAAACATACGTCAAACTCATTATTGAGCAGCTTTCCGCTCAAAAGTTTACATCGTGACTGGAGGTGGGAACATGCCGGGAAGATTCAAGTTCGTGTTTGCCGACAAGTTCGCGAAGAAGGCCACGATTTGGCAAGCGGTTTGCAGTTGTGGTCTGGAAAACGGAACCATTCGTCACATCCTCGACGATGACATACCAAGTTTACATCGAAGAATGCCTGAAAAAGCGTGTATTGCTGTTCATAGGGGCAAAGTGATCTTTTGGCCCGATTTGCCAGCTACCTCCAAGGTGGTTCTGGAGTGGCATGCTGCTGACAAGATCGATTTTGTCCCCAGGCCAATGAATCCTCCGAACTCCCCGGAATCTCGACCGATCATACTGAGCAATTTCAAAGCAGCGAATTCGACGAAACGGCGGGACAGTGAAGGGCATCAAGCAAATACGGCCAAATTTGTTGAATGGAAGCACTGATTACGTGTCCGTTTCCACTGGCGCTGATGGGCTCCATTAAGAGGAAGGTTTGAGATTTTATTCGAAATGGACAAAATGTAACAATCTAATTCTGTAACTTTGAAGTTGTGTAAAAGTATTGTAAAGCTACAATTAATGGTCTTTTGAAACTTATTGAATCATGAATTACAGGTTTGTTTGTGCGTACCAATTTACTGTTAGTCAGCCTTTAAGCATAAGCAACGAAGCTGTTTGACTACTTGAATACAACAAACCTGATTTACACAATATCCTACTCAAATTCCCATGACATGATTTTATGCTAAATCTGGCGCTTAATATATGTTCACTTGAATAACTGTTCTCATTTTAATCTAAATTTTTCTAAATTCACCCTCAAGAGATTCGAGAGAGAAAAGTTTGATTTGTTTTCTTAACAATGTGTGTCCAACGTTTAATAACAAATACAAACATTACAAATCAACCCACTCACGCGTCAATCCTTTGATGTCAAGTATTATTTGATTATAACAGCAGCTGGATAGTCATGAAGAAAATGAATATTTGGTTTGGCTCAGGAAGTATTAGCACATCGGTCCCAAGCTTAATGACCGAAACTCACGCCAATATACTCTCAAATATTCCGTCAATACAACATAGCGAATCAAAACAAAAGCAAAGATTCTTGTACCAAAAGGTAAAGAAAAGTGCAATGCCAAGGTGCAGACTGCAAGGGTAATTCGGAACTAGAGGTTCTACAACTGTGAACCAATTTAAAATCGCTAGTTGCACATTGATTGTTGATTATACTCTGTCGGCCTATTTCCTCACGTGGTGACAACCACCGACACCAGGAAGTCGGCTCCACAACCTGGACCCTACACAGTTTGAAAGATACATTTAATTTTCTGCGTTATCTAATGCACATAAAGGAAATACTAAGGTTGACTGAAATGGAATGGGTTATTTCAAATAATTAAAGCTGGATAACGCCTGAATCACGTCTGTTGTATGGAAGATTGCTAACAATGTTGTATGGCGTATGAAGGATTGCAAACAATTTCGATGTTTCCGCTTTTTTAGGCTTGGAATCAAACGAAGGAAATTTTGCGCGCCTGATA
>JASCZW010021402.1:0-10703 GCA_034211315.2 Aedes japonicus
GAGCGTTGCTACGCCTGCAACTAAATGAATGAACATTACATAGAACTGACGCTTTTTTATGAGTTTTTTTTGAGTAATAAAGAGTTCAAACTTCTATCAGAACATTCTTCTTACCCAGACAATACACAGTTTGTGGCTTAGTTACCTGGATAATTCTCAGGATTGGTTGAAATTTGTGTTTGAATTCACCATAGAAACATTTCTTGCATTCAAAAACCCCGCATACCATTTTTGATTCCATTTGCTTGATTAGTTCTCAAGCTATGCAGAAATTTGTAGTTTCATTTGTATGCGAGCCGGAAGGGGAAGCGGTCTCAAACAATCATAAGAACCTTTCCCAGCCCCAAAATACCTGCATACATATTTTCACTCCGATCGGTCAGACAGACAGTCAGACAGAAATCCATTTTAATATAAATAAAAATCCAGTTTCCAATAACCCTCACATGTCAAATGTGGTTTCATTTACTTGAATAGTTCTCGAGTTATGCAGAAAATTGCGTTTCATTTGTATGAGAGCTCCCCTCCTTTTCAAAAGGCAAAGGGGTCTCAAACCACCATAGAAATATGTCTGACCTTAAAAAAATCCACATGCCAAATTTGATTCCATTTGCTTTATTAGTTCTCGAATTATGCAGAAATTTGTGTTTCATTTGTTTGAGAGACTTCCCCACTCCCTTCAGAAGGCGGAAGAGTCTCAGTGACTATAGAAACATTTCTCTCCTTCAAAAACCTCCATATGCCAAATTTGGTTCCATTTTTCTTGATTAGTTCTCGAGTTATGCATAAATTTGTGTTTCATTTGTATGGAGCTTCCATCCTCCTTCAGAAAAGGAGGGATCTAAAATTAGCATTGTAACAGTATTCATCTACAAAAACCTCCACATGTCAGATTTGGCTCAATTTGCTTGATTAGTTCTCGAGTTATACAGAATATTGTATTTCATTTGTTTAGGAGCCCCCCCTTTCAGGGCGAAGAGGAATCTGAAACCATCATAGAAACCTTTCTTGCCTTTAAAACCTCACACATGCTCAATTTGGTTTCTTTTGCTTGGGGTCTCAAACCACCGTAGAAACATTTCTTGCCTACAAAACCTCCACATGCCATATTTGGTTCCATTTGTTTGATTAGTTCTTGAGTTATGCAGAAAATAGTTTTTCATTTGCATGGGAGCCTCCCTTATAAAGGCGGGAGGGTGTCGAACTATAATAAGATCCTTTCCCGGACCCAAAAACCCCTGCATACAAATTTGCATAGCGGTAGGGATAGTTCTCATGTTTGGTTGAAATTTGTTTCATTTGTATGAGAGCCCCCTTTTAGAGGGAGAAGGGGCTTTGAACCACCATAGAAACATTTCATGCCTTAAAAAACTCGTCCATTCCAAATTTGGTTCCATTTGCTTGATTATTTCTCGAGTTATGCAGAAATTTGGGTTCCATTTGTTTGAGAGCACCCTCCCCCATACCTCCTCATATGATGGAAGAGTCTCAAATCACCATTGAAACATTTCCCTCCTTCAAAACTTCCACATGCGAAATTTGGTTCCATTTCTCTTATTAGTTCTCGAGTTATGTAAGGATTTGCGTTTCATTTGAATAGGTCCCCCCCTTCAGAAAGGAGAGGGTCTCAAATCAGCATAGAACAATTTTTGTCTTCAATAACCACCACATACTAAATTTGGTTCCATTTGCTTGATTAGTTCCCGAGTTATGCAGAATATTGTGTTTTATTTGTATGGGAGCCCCCTCTTTATGACGGGGAGGGTTCTCAAGCTACCATAAAAACATTTTTTGCTTTCAAAAACTCACACATGCTAAATTTGGTTTCTTTTGCTTGATTAGTTCTCGAGTTGTGTAGAAATTTGTGTTTCATTTGTATGAGAGCCCCCCTTTCCACTGGAGGGAGGGGTTTCAAACAATCATAAGATTATTCTCCGGCCCCAAAAATCTCTGCATACAAAATTTCACGCTGATCGGTCTTTCTGCTCGTGAGTGAAATCGTGACAAAGGAAACCCCAACTCATTTTTTAATATAGATAGCCTAGATCTGCAGAAAATAGTCACAAGTTCCAAATAAAGTTTTCATACGAAAAAAATGATTTTGCAAGTAAACTTTTGGCCTGATTCTAGGGATAAATTATTTTATGTATTCCTAACTTTGACTTATTGCATTCATTAGATAGTTTAATATTGGCATAGGTTAATGTACCAAATGGGTTTATGAATATGAGGCTGTACATTTTCCGAATATTATATATTAATTACTATCTAAGCGAACAAACCTGTATTAAGAGAGTCATATTGTTTTAAATGTTAAACGGTCAATAGAGTACATGAAAAGGCATTTCAGTCTTGAAAAAGTTTTTTCTTCAACTATGATATGTAAATTTTGAGTTCAGTAATGTGAATATTTGTTATAATGAATTTTCGTAAAAAATATTATTAGAAAACTGTTTTAAAATTGTTCCAAATCGCGGAATTTAGAGAATAAGACAGAGTTGCATCCCTGAGAAGACCCAACCATATTTTTAAAAATGGATTTCTGTCTGTCTATCTGTCTGAACCTAATAGACTTGAAAACTACTGAACCGATTGGCGTGAAATTTTCTATGCAGGGATTTTAGGGGCCGTAAAAGGATAGTAAAAGACCCCTCTCTTCTCTGAAAAGGGGCGCTCCCATTCAAATGAAACACTCATTTCTACATAACTCAAGAACTAATCAAGCAAAAGAAAC
Organism: Aedes japonicus; assembly: GCA_034211315.2. Taxonomy (NCBI): domain Eukaryota; kingdom Metazoa; phylum Arthropoda; class Insecta; order Diptera; family Culicidae; genus Aedes; species Aedes japonicus. The sequence continues at coordinate 2,735 of JASCZW010021402.1, forward strand.
CTAATTAAGCATATGTGAGGTTTTAATGGCAAGAAAGGTTTCTATGATGGTTTAAGATCCCTCCCGGTCCTGAAAAGGGGGGGGGCTCCCATACAAATGAAATAAAAATATTCTGTATATCTCGAGAACTAATCAAGCAAACTTGGCATGTGGAGGAATTTGAAGATAAATACTGTTTCAATGCTGATTTGAGACCCCTTCCCTTTCTGAAAGGGAAGGGGGCTCCCATACAAATGTAACACAAATTTCTGCATAACTCGAGAACTAATAATGCAAATGGAATCAAATGAAACGCATATTTCTGCATAACTCTAGAACTAATTAAATACCTAAATGGAACCAAATTTGACTGACGAAAGTTTTTGAAGGAGAAAAATGTTTCTATGATAAATTGAGACCCCTCCGCCTTCTAAAAGAAGGGTTCCAATACAAACTGAACACAATTTATTGCATAACTCGAGCAAATGGAAACAAATTTGGCATATGGTGGTTTTTGATGGAGAGAAATGTTTCTATTGTGATTTGAGATTGAAGGTGGGGAGGGGGGATCTCCCATACAAATGAAACACAAATTTCTGCACAAGTCGAGAACTAATCCAGCAAATGGAATCAAATTTGGCATATGGAGGTTTTTAAAGGAGAGAAATGTTTCTCTGGTGATTTGAGACTCTGACGCCTTCTGGAGGGGGGGAGGGGGGCTCTCAAACAAATAAAACACTCATTTCTGCATAACTCGAGAACTAATAAAGCAAATGGAATCAAATTTGGCATGTGGGTTTTTTTTGAAGGAGAGACATTCCAAGTAATATTGCCAAAACCATCCAGCTTTATTGAGTCTTAAGTCTATTATCAAAGTCTTATGAAAGCCAATAGAAATCAATTCGGTTTTAATATGGCAGCAAAAGATGCCAATAGATTACAAATTTTAGTCAGGTTTATAAGAACATACACAGCTTCTTTACAACGATCTTAAAACCTTGACTTCTAAAACTCCTTTTAATCCTATCAAAGGTTTTATTTTGACTTTATAAACTCATAAAATGCTTTTTTGAAATGCCGTTTTAGGACTCATTCATATTATCTTATTGTGGTCAGTTCAAAATGCATTTTAAAACCATTTTGCCTCCAGTAAATGAATTGAACGGCTAATTAGCATTGAGGAAAGCTACCAAGTGACCTGATAGTTTTGTAGTAGCCATTGCTAAGATAAACTGGCTTTTTGGCAAACCTGTGATTTCTTGCTATCGCCATATTAAAATATATGAAATAATTGAAATGTGGAAAAATAAATACACCAAATTTTAAATGTAATACAATTGAACTGTAGACCTGAGACAAACTTCGGTATTCGTTAAGATAACCTTATTCAATTCCATCAATTTTCAGGAGTTTCATGATTAATTTATCGAATATATTTCTTTCAATTTTGTTTCTGTGGTTGTAAACTCGCATAATTTCCGAGGTGCATTAATTTTCAGCTCTTATCGTGCCAATATCCACCATAAAATTAAATGCGCATATGATTTGGAACATGATACGCTAAAAAAACTCATTTGTTTAAATATTGTGCTTTCAAACATAATATCCCGCAACACTAAAACTATTTTCCACGCCATTATTTACTGTTGAATGTATCAGCAGAGCAGTGAATCGAACAAAACAGAACAACAAAAACCAACCTGGATATCGCCGTGAAGTTTGACAGCTGTGGTCATTCGACTCTTTGCTGGTTTTGATGGCGGCCAATAGGTTTTATGATGGTTCTCAAGTGGTCATAACATCTTTCACTAGAACATTTTCAAAATCCTATGGGTCTTGTAAAGGTTTTATTAACTTGTTTTCACAACCGTCTATAGAGTGGGCCACTTTGTACACATTTCGGCTTTAAAGATGCATAGAGGAGGTGTTGGTGAACAAAACAGTTTTGAATGTAGTTTCATCAACAAAGCCGGGAGGCGTGCTAAACGGCTGGAATGGAACTGAAATTGTTACTTGGGATATTTCTGCAGTGGTTTGCGATCCCTCTGCCCTCTGGAAGGGGGTGGGGGGGGGGGGCTCCCATACAAATGAAACGCAACTTTCTGCATAACTCGAGAACTATTCAACAGCCAACGTACCAGCAGTTCGGGTGGATAGACCCATTGATAAATTCTGGGTTTATTTCACGAGAATTTCTCCTGACGTTTCTGAGACAGACATCGAAAAACTGGCCAAGAACTGTTTGAATGAGGATGAAGCCGTTGTGAAACCGCTTATACCGAGAGGTCGGCCATTGTCCTCACAGACATTCATCTCGTTTAAGGTAGCAGTCAGTGTCAAAACGAAGTCGAGAGCTATGGATCCTTTGTCCTGGCCGCAAGCAATCGAGTTCCGGGAGTTCATCGAGGATAACACGAGAGCGATGAATTTTTAGAAACCTGTGCAGAACTCGGATGCAGGCCCAACGACCACCAAATCGAGCCAGCCATGTGAATTCCAGAACCCTCTCCCATTCGTCCTTTCACCTCTAAACTACTCACCGCATTCTACCACAACGTCCGTGGGCTGAGAACTAAAATAAACACACTGCTCCTCTCTCTGTTAGTCAGCGATTTCGATGTTGTTGTTCTTACTGAAATCACTTCCGCAGAATTAGCATGTACGCTATTCATCGATGCGACCGCAATGTTTCTACCAGCAATCGGCAAAGAGGTGGTGGCGTACTGATTGCTGTAAAATTGGAGCTGAACTGCAAGGCCGTACATCTAGTGGATTGTGATAGTCTGGAACAAACGGTTGTTCGGGTTGTTTTTCCGCAATTTTCCTTATTCGTTTGCTGCATTTATCTTCGACCAAACAGCTGTCCTGAGAGCTACGCAAGGCACGTGGAATCAGTCAACCAAATTCAAAGTCAAGCCGAACCCCGTGATGTAATCGTATGCTTTGAAGAGTACAATCTACCAAATTTAATCTGGTGATCTGGTGAAGAGATTTTGGGATACTTGCCAACTAATATGTCAAACGGAACAGGAGCTTGCCCAGTTGAGTCTATGTTGTCAGCGGGCCTCTATCAGGTGAATGATCTTCTGATCGTGAACAGAATGCTACTTGACTTGGTATTCATAAGTGATCCATGTATCATAGATCTCTTCGAGGCTCCATCTGCTCTTCTAAAATTGACGCTTATCATAAGCCATTCGTTTTAACTGTGGACGCCCGTTCTCGCGAGGAGGATTCTCTATCAGGTATCACGCCGCGTAATGATCTAGACTTCAGCCGCTGTGATTATCAAGCCATAAATGGAATGATCGCCTCCCAGGATTGGAACCAGCTACTGAACAACAATTCAATCGATGCCTTAGTTACCACTTTCTATGGAACTATCCATCAAATCATCCGGGATACTAATCCTGAAAAACCTCCTAGGCCTTCTAAACAGTTTAGCCAACCTTGGTGGATGCCACAACTCCGTAATTGTCGTAACCGCTAACGAAAGATCAGGAAACGGTTCTTCCGCAACCGGAATTCTACGAATACGAGAGAGTTGAAGCGTATCAAAATTTTGCTCGCGCATCGCGAAAATCCGAGCTACTCGCACGCAAAGTTGGCAAAATCGCTAAAAGTTGCCAAATCAACCGTTACAAATGTAATTAAAGTGTTTGGGAACTTTTGTCGACAGCCAGGAAGTCTGGATCGGGGAAATCGAAAACCGGAAGCCGCTGAGACGACAAAGAGAGTTGCCGGTAGTTTCAAGCCGAAACCCTAACCTACTCTCCGAGGTGCCGCAAACAAGCTGGGTGTATCGTCTACAACCGTGCATCGAGCCAAAAACGAGCCGGACTATCGACTTTACAAGAAGGTAGTGACTCAAATCGCGATGATAAACAAAATACGACGGCCAAGCGCGATCCCGGAGGCTGTACACGACGATGCTGACGAAGTTTGACTGCGTGGTAATGGACGACGAAACCTACGTCAAAGCCGACTACAAGCAGCTTCCGGGACAGGAGTTTTATACGGCAAAAGGAAGGGGAAGGTAGCAGATATTTTCAAGCACACGAAACTGTCAAAGTTCGCAAAGAAATATCTGGTTTGGCAAGCCATTTGTACCTGTGGCTTGAAAAGCAGCATTTTCATAGCTTCCGGGACTGTCAACCAAGAAATTTACGTGAAAGAGTGTTTGAATAAACGTCTGCTGCCTTTCCTGAAGAAACACGGTTGTTCCTGTACTGTTTTGGCCGGATTTGCATCTTGCCATTACGGTAAAAGGCCATGAAGTGGTACGCCGCCAACAACGTGCAAGTGGTTCTCCAAGGACAAGAACCCTCCCAACACGCCAGAGCTCCGCCCAATTGAGAAATACTGGGCTATTGCTCAAGCGGAACCTAAAGAAGACCAAAAACTGCTAAGGACGAGCAGCAGTTCAAGGCAAACTGGCTTTCTGCGGCGAAGAAGGTGGACAAGGTGGCTGTACAAAATCTGATGGCAGGGGTCAAGCGTATAGGCCCGGCAATTCGGATTTGGAAAAGCGGAAGCCTAACTGAATATTTTTCCTGAATTTTATACTAATTGAACTTGAAAAAGAAATTTAATTTGATTTTTTAAACAAACGATTTCACCGATTTACACGCTTTTCCCTTGACCAAATTTTGACCGTATCACCCTTTATGTCGACAGTATCCAAGCAAATTTCAGACAATATCCTTCTTCCTTCTGGACCTACATCTACAATCGTAAGAGTTCTGCCAGAGTTCCCGTTGATGTTTCCTACAAGTCTCTTAGCTCTTGCTCGTCGGTTACAGCTGCGAATTTATTCGCCGAGATCGTTCCGTACTCGACGACAACCCACTTCCAATGTCGCAGCAATACTTGGAAAGTCTTTCATCGTATAACCTTCGACTTCCTCAAGTCATTTTCAGTGATGACGATATTCAGGAAGCTCTCAGCGCTGTCGATTCATTTAAAGGTCCAGGTCCCGATCTCATTCCGCCCGTCTTTGTCAAAGAATGTACTAAGTCGCTGTCTGTTCCCGCCGCAGCGATTTTCAACCGATCCTTGATCGAAGGAGTATTTCCGGATGCTTGGAAACTGGCATCAATAATTCCAATCCACAATGCTGGAACACACATTGCGTGGAAAATTATCGACCGATATCTAAGGCAGTCATCTTGGTCCTCTGATATTCGTCCTCTTTATAAATGATATGTGCGATAGCCTCAAGGCTGGAAAACTGCTCTATGCAGATGACTTAAAGCCGTTTCATGCCGTCCATATAGCTCGCATTGAGAGAGTCCAGAAGCGCTTCATAAGGTATGCTCTACGTGGCCTGCCATGGAACGACCCAGTGAACCTACCACCATACGAACATCGATGCGCACCTCAACTTACAACCGCTGGTGAGTCGTCGAGTGATGCTGCGAAGGTTGTTTATTTTCAACGTGCTTAAGAGGCAACATCGACTGTAGCAGTCTTCGAAAATATGAGGTTTTATGTACCTCGAAGTTGGCAACTGCTCAGATCCCCAGCCATCGAACGCATTACGGCCTGAACAATTCACTGGATTTATGTTGTAGACGTTTCAATGAAGTGTGTGACTGTTTCGATTTTAATGTTAGCAAAGTAGTTTTTAAATTTAGAATTAAGAGTGCTGATTAACCAGTCTGTGCAACTTTTGTGTCGAAGATGTTGTCAAATAAATAAATGAAACTATATTTAACATGTGGGGGTTATTGGATGCAGGATTTTTTTATAAATATTAAAATGAATTTCTGTCTGACCGATCGGAGTGAAAATATGAATGCAGGGATTTTTGAGGCAGGGGAAGGTTCTTTTGATTGTTTGGGACCGCTTCCCTCTTCTGGAAAGGGGGAGGGCTCGCATACAAATGAAACACAAATTTCTGCATAACATGAGAACTAATCAAGCAAATGGAACCAAAATTGGTATGCAGGGTTTTTTCAATGCAAAAAATGTTTCTACGGTGATTTCAAACACAAATTTTAACCAAACCTGAGAATTATACAGGTAACTAAGCCACAGACTGTTTATTGTCTGGGCAAAAAGAATGTTCTGATAGAAGTTTGAACCCCTTCTTAGACACAAAAAAAAACTCATTAAAAAAAATTATAGCATCAGTTCCTTGTAATGTTTATTCATTTAGTTGCAGGCGTAGGAACGCTCGCACCGGAATCATCTAGTAAATAATAATAATAATAGTGATCAAATAGTAACTAAAACGTGTTTTCCATATTTTAGAATTTTTTTTAATTAATTTTATAAGTACAGTCAAAATGAACTAAATGAACACCCCCGTTTGCCAAAATGAGTAATACTGCGGCGCACTGTCATTTTTTGGAATTTTTGTAAAGTAGCCTGTAATCAAGCGAATTTTGATCTCCACAACCTCCTGCACTTAACTGCAGGGCACGTTTGGCAAAGACGGGTCTACACACACGAAACGCCTTCTAACATGGCCTGCAGCTAGAAATACTTCCTGACATATCTTGCTTCTTAATTCCTTTTCCGAGCCCGTTGCCATGTGATGCAGTTAAAGCTATTTTCACTACCTTATTCACCATTCGTTTTTTTAATTCGTTTGTTTATTTATGAGGCTCAGACGTGTGAAAGATTTTGCGGAGCCGATATTCAAAATCGTTATTTACAATAATTTGCTGTATAATGTTAGTAAGTGGGAACCAATTGCTCGTGGCTGGCTCGAGGTTAACGGGTTAACATTGATCGTTCGGAAGAGGCTGGAGTGAGAAATCTGACGGACACCTGTGGAGTTGGGTACAGGCGACTCGTGAGGTCGTAAGTGCTCTCAATGACATGGAGCAAAGTCAGGTAATTTGTGCCACCAATTGTATCTGCATGAATAGAAAATCTATTTCTTAATAGGTCCAGCGTCGATTTTCAGTTGCAATTGGCTTGAATCGGTTGTGCTGACACATCGTTCCGCAATATTTTGTCGGGTGTAGTAGTGTTTTGTTCATTGCTTCCCGGCTGCCTATTGTTGAAGCTTGCGCGAGTGATCGAGTGAGTATGAAAAGTCGTGGTTCACCGGGTAAGATTATAGACACTGTATATGGACCGGACAACGCAAAATCTTTAAATCTGCCAACCCTGAAAAATCTCATACATTTGAGAAATTGATCGGGCACCACTAGTATTTGTACAAACTTAAAGTAAACAGCGCAATAGGCTAAAAAAAGATTCGATTTCGTTGTTGGTAGATTGTTTTGACTCCGTTTGAAGATATTCATTAAAACGCATAGTGAAAAGTGCCGTGTAAAAAATGAATTGTTTGGAGTGAAATTATGGCAATAATTCGCAATGTGCAATTAATTCTGTGGATTTCTTCTGATTTCCAAAGAAAGATAATATAAGGCAGAAATGGCTTGCATTGACTGAATATGGAAGTAGAAAATCCCTTATTTGTTCATAACTGGCTTTTGTCAAAACAATACTTGATTACAGTACTTGCTCCTTTAAAATGAATCAAAAGTTAACAGTCTGTTTGGCTGCATTTTTTGACAGGTCGTTTGGCTGCATAAGACAGTTTTTGTCCGGTCTATATACTCAGAAACAAATAATTAATTTTAACAAGCGTGTAAAATATACCCTCGTTTAAATCCAAGCTAAGGGAGGCGTAAACAACTACATTGTTTGCAACTTTTCATGTGCCATACAACAATATTGGCAATCTTTCATACAACATTCATTGGATACAACATTCGCTGGATTCAAGCGTTACCTGGCTTAAATTTACATGAAATATCCCATTATTTTCTGGCAAATCTAGCATTCCCTTTATGTGCATTCGAATACGCAGAAAATTCAATGTTTCTTTTTATCTGTGTACAGTGTCAATAGGTAAGATTGGTCGGTGTTGAGTACATAACTATTTTTTTTTTGTTTGGGGCGTAGAACCACTGGATCCACTGAGTTGAACTTTTGTGGTATACCCCTGTTTACTATACTAATTCGCATC
>JASCZW010021403.1:0-10717 GCA_034211315.2 Aedes japonicus
CGCAATGGGGCTCATGCAAACTGATGAAGGACGTGAAATGAAAAGGTTAATTGTGGGGGAGTACTCAAGAGTGGAAAACTCTGTGTTCAACTTTAAGTGTTTTTGTCCATTTTCCGATGCCAAGGGACATACAGAATGATTGTGCTTGCCACACATTCAAGCTAATTCAAAATCTATCAATCGGAATTAATCACCCTCGAATCAACTCAAAGTTGAGTCTTTTTTTTTTTTAATTTAATTTCTTAGAATGTGGAGCACCGTCGAACCTGAGTAAATCTTGTTGGGATTGACAAGGGGACAAATCAACAACATTGACTTGAATCAGATGAATGTTGTTGAATTATCCACTTGTCCATCCCAACAAGATTTACTCTAATTTTTGCAGAGGAGTGTCGTCCGCATGTTCAACCTGTTCATTGAACAGGTAGTCAGTTGATTCACAAATAACTTTGGGTTCCACTAGCCAATGTGAAAGCATCATCTTAAACATGCCACAGCCACATTGCGTTCACCTTTGCAAAATAATTATCAAAGCAAAACGACAAACTGCCGTTAGCTCTTATGTAAAATATTCAAACTATTTGAATACATATTATAGATATAGGCCGAGACGATGAAATGCGTACATTTTAACAACTACTTGACGTATATTCATTATCGAATCATTCAGCAGCCAAACAGAGGAATAGATGTTGCTGTTTTGGAGCGATCTCTAAGAGAAAAGCTTCTCTAACTCGCACGATAGAATTTCGCGTTTTACTTGCTTCTGAAGCAAATAAATGATCAAGCTACTCAGCATTCATGCTGAATGAATTTTCGCGCACGACAGAAAAAAAATCTGTCAACGAAAATAAGAGCGTGAAATTATTTTCTATTACCGAAATGAACTCACCAAACTCTACTATTCGATCAAATTTGACTTTTCCTTTGTCTTTTTTCCTTTTTCATTGCAAATCTGAGCCTAAAATTTGTGGATCCTCTTTGAGCTGTGGACGCGTGAGTTCCAATATTTCACTGATGCTTTTTTTCCTCAAATGCCTGGATGCATTTGAATATATATTTGATTTTTCAGTGACACTGTGAGTTTATTTGTTTATTTATTGACACTGAAATTGAAAGTATCGAACAATAAGAGTATAGAACGAGCTAAATGAAGCTAAGAAAAAAAAAGTTATATGAATCGAGAGAAAATGAAAAAGAAAGACAAAATTGAAAACGACTAGATCAAATCGAACGAGACCTTGGCGAAAGTGACCACGTCGAAAGAAACAAAGTAGAATGAGAGGGAGTGATTAAACAAAGTTGAAAGAGACAAAGCCAAAAGCGACGAAAAAAATTCGAAATTGACGAAACAAAGTCCAAAGATATGCAGAGTCAGTAAAAGTCGAAAGAGATGAGACAAAGTCGAGACAGAGTCGAAAGAGGCGAAACAAAGTCGAAAGAGCTGAGGAAAGATCGAAAGAGAGGAAATAAAGTCAAAAACAAAAAAAAAAGAGACAACGTCGAAAGAAACGAGAAAAATTAAAATAAAATGATGACACAAAGTCGAAAGAGATAAGGCTAACTTAAAAGAGACGGAACAAAGTCGAAAGTAACGGGTTAAATTCGAAAAAGATAGTGCAAAAAGCAGAAAAAAAGATACAAAAACAAAAGAGTCGAAAGAGACAAAACAGAGTAAAAAAATATCAGACAACGTCGAAAGAGACATAATAAACAAAATGACACACAGTCGAAAGAGACGAGACACAGTCGAAAGAGACGAGACATCGTCGGAGGAGACGAGACAAAGTCAACAGAGATAAGACTAACTCGAAAGAGACGAAGCAAAGTCAAAAGCGACGGGACAAATTCGAAAGAGACAGTGCAAAAGCCGAGAGAAAGTTAGAAGAAATGAGACAAATTCGGAAGAGACGAGTCAAAGTCTACAAATAAGAGACAATGTTGAAAGAAACGAGACAAATAAAAAAAAAGACGGCATAAAATCGAAAAAAAACGAGACCAAGTCGATAGAGATAAAACTAACTCGACAGATAAAATACAAAGTCGAAAGATACGAGAGAAATTCAAAAGAGACAGTCAAAAAAACCGAGACATAGTCGAACGAGATGAGACAAAATCGAAAGAAACGTGACAATTTGAATCAGGCGAACCAAAGTCGAAAGAGATGAAACAAGTGCCAGATAATATCGAAGAGACAAATAAACATAAAGAAATTACACAAAGTCGAAAGAGACGAGCCAAGCCGAAAGAGACGAGATAAATTCGAAAGAGCCGAGCCGAGTCGAAAGAGATAAGACAAACTCAAAAGAGAAAAGAATGTCAAAAGAGATAAGACGAATTCAATTTAGAAAAGAAAGTCTAAAAGGTGAGACAGTGTCGAAAAAGACAGGTCCGCAAAAGCCGAGACAGAGTCGAAATAGATGAGACAAAAGACGAGTCAAAGTCAAGAAAGAGATAAAACGACGAGACAAAAAAAAACGACACAAAGTCGAAAGATACCAGACAAAGACGACAAAGTCGAAAGAGAAGAGATAAATTTGAAATAGAAACGACAAACTCAAAAGAGACAAAAAAAAGTCAAATAATACAGAGTCAAAAGAGCCGAGACAAAATCGTAAAAGATGAGACGAAGCCGAAAGACAAAGTGCAAGGAAACGAGGCAAAGTCGACAGAGACACAGGCAAAGCCGAAAGAGAAAAATTGCAAGAGACAAAGTCGATAGAGCCAAGCTGAAAGAGCCAATGTCGGTGTTGGCAATGTAGAAAGAATAAATTGAGAGATACACAATCGAAAAAGACAAAGACAAAAGAGAACAAGAAGATTTTCGATTGACAAAGAGATTAAATCGAAAGGACCAAAAAGTAAAAGAAAAGGTTGCAAGAGACAAACTCGAAGGAGAGAAAGTGGAAAAGACACAGTCGAAAAAGGAAAAGATGAAAGGGAGAAAAACGAAAAAGAGAGCCGATTGAGAAAATGTGGAAAAAGACAAAATCAAAAGAGAGAAAGTGGAAGAAAAAAACCAGTCGAAAGAGAGAAATTCAAAGAAGTTATGTTGAAAGAGACAACTTCAAAAGAGAGAAAGATTAAAGCGCGAAAATTAATAGATTCATAATCGAAAGCAAGAAGTGGAAATAGACAAAGTTGAATCAGAGAGAGAGAGAGACGAAATAGAGAAAGCCGGTAGAGAGAAAGTAGAAAAAGGAAAAAGTAAAAGAGACTAAGTCGAAAAGTCGAAAGAGAGCAAGTGGAAAAAGACAGCCTAAAGAGACAAGTAAAAAAAAAGTAAAAAAAAAAAGAAAATCGAAAGAAACTTAGTCGATAGAGACGATGTAGAAACTAACATTGTCGAAAGAGACAAAAGCGGAGCAGAGAGAGACAAAATCAAAATATGTCAAAACGACCGAAGAAAAGTCGACTGTGAGTAACATGAAATAACGAAGTCTAAAGAGACAAAGTCAAAAGAGGCGAAATAAAATTGCAAGAGCCAAAGTCAAACAGAGGAGCCAAAGTTAAAAGAGGTGAGATAATGTTGGAAGAGCCAAAGTCAAACAGAGGAGACAAAGTCGGAAAAGACAAAATCAGAAGAGAAAATCGAAAGATTTGAGAGAAACACAATCGAAAGAGAGAACGTCCAAGGCAAAATCAAAAGAGGCAAAGTCTAAAGTATTAATTTTTCTTGATTCTTGAGAGTTTCCGCCCTTCGGGATGGTGAGAGGGCAAGATTTTTTTCAGTCCCGAGATTGGTGTTCACCAGTACGCCGAAATTACGCCTATAAAGTCGGAAGACGCAATGTCAAAAGAGACAACTAAAACGAAATATCTCTTTAGTCTTTCTCTTTATCGAGTTTTCTCTTTTGAATTTTGAAGAGATAAAGATTGAAAGAAAGAAAACTGAAAAACGGTAAAAAGACAAAGTCTAAAGAAAAAAGGCTAAGAAGAGAAAAACAAAACAGTGAAACAAGACTACGTTGAAAGAGACAACTTCTAAAGACAGAAAGACGAAAAGAAAGGCAAAAATAAAACAGAAACAGTGGAAAAAGACAAAGTGCGAAAGTGCTTAAATGGAAAAAAAATCTAAAAAGACAAAGTCGAAAGAGAAAAAATCGAAAAATTAAAAAAAAAAAACAAAATCAGAAGAGCGAAAATTTAAAAAGACAAATTCGAAAGCGAGAAGATCAAAAGAGCCAAAATTGACAGAGACCAAGTCAAACGATCTTCCGTCGAAAGACGAAAGAGAGAAATAGGAAAAAGGCAAAGCCAAAAGAGACAAAACCGAACGAGAAATAATGGAAAAAGACAAAGCATAAAAGAGAAAACCGAAAGAAATAAAGTCTCGAGAGAGAGAGAGAGAGAGAGAGAGAGAGAAAGTCTCGAGAGACGTAGAGAGAGAGAAAAAGTCTCGAGAGACGCAGAGAAAAAGAGATAAACGATATACCACGACCTGATACTCACTTGGTCATGCTTGTAAAATGTGACCACGAATACCTAACATGTGGCAACGTTGCATATGAGCCGCAATATACTCTTTTTTCTAACCAACTTTTTTTTAAGACGAAGATGAACGTGATTACCTTGAATCATTGGTGGCTGCAAGTTGATAACCTCAATTATCGGGATTAAAAATGAGCTTCTAGTTTTTCGATTACCTTATTTTACCATCGGTTAGGGAAAGCCGGTTGGTGCTACCAACACTGGACACATGACTAAGTTCTGATCAAAAATCGGTCTAGGGTAAATTATATTAGTAAGAATATATGTTTGTACACTTAACTCTACACATTGTTTTAAGACAAGGTGCAACTTTCTGTTCTGTTCTTTGAATTCGAGCGTAACAATTGAAAACGGTAGATATTCGTATCTATTCGTCGACTTTCTCTGATGTGAATAATGCGACTGCCAAAACGAACTTCTATAGAATTTTTTGTTCAGTGTACAAGCTAACAACGTCTTCTCTTGACCTAAGCTGTTAGCAGACCCACAAAATCAACAGTTTTGCCGTGATAAATCAATGAGAATTTTGCGAGAATTGCTGAAATTCAAATGCTTTCTGTAAGTCAGATTACCAAATCAGTACACCGCAAATCCTTGAAACGCTACTGGTATGCAAATATGTTAGATATATAATCACATCTTATATTCTAAATATAGCCTTCTAATTGAAAGTACCGTGACTAACCGAAAAACAAAACTGCCCAACATCTAATTCCCATTCCCTCGAATACCTTCCATTATCGTTTTCCGTATGTCATCACATTTTAATTAAATTTCTGTTTATGAACATCCTTGCTTACTCGCCCCGCCAACATCGAGGGAAAGCGAGCCTTTCATCTGCGTTTCGTTTCGTGTTGATTGGCTTTCCGTGTTCATCTAGATTCAGAATCTCTTCCATGTTTAGCCAAAACGAAGTTGTAACTAATGCATTCACCATTTGTTCTGTTGTCCATCCAGCTACAAGCCACAATTGAACTAGAGAGCAATCTAATTGGCAATGACATGTGCACTTCATAGCCGTCCCGTCAGTTTTCCCTACCTTTGTGTACCTACCTGTGTGTACATGTTTGTATATATACAGTTTGTATTGAGTTTCGACATTGCTGGTAGAGCTTTCGCTTTTACACGTGTTCTAGTAACTAGTTCGTATCGTATTCAGTTCATCCAAATTTACCCAAGCTTCTTCTCGTTTTTTTTTCTGTGTCTGTCATCAACCATTTCCCATCTAGTTCTAATTGAATCTTTGATCTATTTTTGCGTAACTGCAGGAGGTAGTCCTTCCCAAGGATCAGGGTTCCCTCGGTTTCAGCATCATCGGCGGTACGGATCATTCGTGCACGCCATTCGGGGCCCACGAGCCCGGTATTTTCATCTCACATGTAAGTGATTGCTTGTTAGCGGTTGGATTTCGAGTTCTAACGAGTTTCTCATTTCTATTGCAGATCGTACCCGGTGGCATTGCGGCCTTGTCCGGCAAGCTACGGATGGGTGACCGTATCCTTAAGGTTAATGGTACGGACGTTACGAGTGCAACGCATCAGGAGGCGGTCATGGAGTTGCTGAGGCCATGTGACGAGATTAAACTGACGGTTCAGCACGATCCACTGCCCGCCGGGTTTCAGGTAAGAAATGCCCATTGGATGAGTATTTTAAACGGCACAGATTTACCAGCTCGCAGCAGCAATTAATACCGCACAACGTTTTGCGTGCGAAAGTTTTAGCTTTAGAAACGCTAGCCATTGAATACGATCCACAAACACACAAAACACGCCGCTCCCTTCTTGTTATAAGGAAGTCACATCCACGCCATCACACTGCCACGCAAACCATACATTTGCTAACAAATTACTAGATTAGTCTTTTTGCTCGCTCGCGCTCTCTAACGGATATTTTACTGCTTTGTTCCTTTGTCTCTCTCTCTCTCTCATTCACCGTTTCAATTGAAACAAAACCAAAACAAAAACTGCTATTCAAAATTTCATCTGCACATCCGCCAGCATTTCGAATTTGTTAGCTTGCCAACAGAGGTATGTAACTGTAGTTTCCGCTCCTTGTTCTATCGATGTTGTTGGCGATTACCTATGAAGACTGCCCGCGTAGATTTAATAGTTTTTTGAGTTTTATTCCATCTTTCGGTCAATAAAATGCGTCGATTTTCTATTCCTTATTAAGTGCTTAACACTTGAAGCATTTGTTTTTATTGCCATCATAACGTTTGCATTAAAAAAATGGACTTTTTTTTCGGATGGTTATAAAAAAAAACTAAGACAGATAATTGTACTTATGAAAACGCGACGCGAGTTGGACATTGTCCTGTAGATGGGCAGCATCGAGCCCGAAACCGATCGACATTAAAAGGTAAATTTTATGTTCCTTTTTCGTTTGTAAGAACCATAAGTGTTGTGTCCAACCTCGCGTCGCGTTTTCATAAGTGTACTGCAGTTCTTACGTTGGCACTAAATCAAAATAATGAGACAGATAATTGCTTTTGATAAATTTCCCATGGAAGGTAATTATTTAAACTTACTTGCATAAAAAATCTACGTCCTTGCGAGCGGCCTTCCGGCAGTTAATCGGAGCATTCGCCATGGCGGACAAAAACATGCGTGTAGGCATGTTTTTGAGTTCTCTCTTCGTTTTATTTATCAATTCCTTCTCAGTTTTCGCGACAAAATTGTTGGAGTAGATCTTACGCTTCAGGTTATCCCGGAAATTGTCGATGGGACGCAGCAGGGGGACGTTGGGCGGGTTCGCCGACTTGGGTAACACATTGCAGAGCTGTTAGCAGGTCACTTTTTAGTGAAGTGGTCACTATTTTTAGTCTAGTCACTAAAAAGTCACTATTTGCATCCAAAAGTCACTTAAGTCACTATTTTTCTAAAAATGGTCACTAAAGTCACTATTTTCGTACCGCCGATTGCAAAAAGTTTAAAAAAAAACTTCACATGTACGTACCTATTGTTCAATAGTCAACCAAATTAAGCGATCTGGCCACACTATATAATGTCGAGAAATATACACCAAAAAACTAGATGCCCTGGCGAATGCCGTTCCCCTTTTAAAGTTCCTGGAAGACCTACTTACATGATGACATATTCTTGGGATATTCTATGCCAAACAAACTAACTTAACTTTGTATAAAGCTGTTGTTCCAATTATAGACCTTAAGTTTTGAATGGCAGTTTGAATAAGCTGAAACTAACAAGGTTATTTGATGATATCTGTAGCGTTTCAGAATATCAATTGAATATGTTTGAATATTTATCGTAGTTTTGTATAGCCCAAAAAGCTACGGTTACTATCGTCTATCTTAAGTTCTGAACTCAAGGTCAATTTTTATGAACCTGAACATCCTGAGATAATCTGATAATGACTGGTACAAAAGCTCTGAATGTGTTTGAATGCATAGCGTAACCTTTCATAGATTATAAAGCTAACTTGACGACTATATATCCTACACACTTAGATTTTTTTACAGAAATCTGTAAAGTTTTACCGAATTCTCAACAGCTGAACATTCGGTAATCCAATTTTACGAATTTCGGTAAAATTTTACCGAAACCCGGTAATTTTTTTACAGATAATTGTAAAATTTTACCGAAATCCGTTAAATCAGACTACCAAACATTCAGCTGTTGAGAATTCGGTAAAACTTTACAGATTTCTGTAAAAAAATCTAAGTGTGTAAATTCTGAACTCAAGGGCAGTTTTGATGACCTAGAATATCCCAAGATATCTCATTATGTCGGTTGACCTTCAAAAAGAATCACTTAGTTTGGTCAAATACATATTGTTATTATGTTTAATCCAATAAGTTGTAGACTTTAAGCTACAATTCAAAACTTAAAATCTACAGCTGTAGATTTTATGTTCTGAATTCCAGGAAAGTCTTTATAACCTAGAACATCCGAAGATTATCTCATAATGTCTGTTGTTCTTCCAAAATATTCAATGAATATGTTTCAATACACAGCTTTGCATAGCCCAGAAAGCTTTTGTTACAACTATAGGTCCTATGTTCTAATCTCGAGGATTATTTGGATGACCTGGAACATGTCATACTGAATGTTAATGTTAATTGCATTTAAATTTGCCTAAAATTTACTGTTACAACTGTAAATCTTAAGTTCTGAATTCCAAGCCAGTTTGGATGACCTAGACCATCCCAAGTTTATCTTCTAGTGTATTTTTACGTTTGAAAATATTCACTGAATACGTGACGTAACTTTGTATAGCCCAAGAAACTACTGTTACTATCGTAGCTTTCAAGTTCTGAACTCCAGAACGGTTTGGATTATATAGAGGAACTCAAAGTTATAAAATAATGACTGTTGACCTTCCGAACGGTTCATTGAATATTTTTGCATATGTATAGTCACCATGTATAGCTCAAAAAATTACTGTTACAACTGTAGATCTTATGTTTTGAACTTAAGGACAGTTTGGAGTACATAGAATATCCCAACATTGTCGCATTATGTATGTTGGTCTTCCACACTTATTATCATCATTATTGTTAAATACATATTGTTCCATTGCACACTCTAAACACCTACTGTTACAACTGTTGATCATATGTTCTGAACTCAAGGACAGTTTGGATGATCTCGATCATCCCCGTGTATCTCATGATATTTTTTGACGTTCGAAAATATCCACTGAATATGGTTGAATACGTAGGCTAACTTTGTATAGCCCAAAAGGTATAGTTACAACTGTAGATCTTAAGTTCTGCACCCAAGGACTGTTTGGATGACCTAGAACATCATAAAGTTATCAAATAATGACGGTTGACCTTCCAAAAGGTTCATTCAATATGTTTGTATACATATCATACCCTTATATAACCCTAAAAGCTACTGTTACAACTGTAGATCTGATGTTTTGAACTCAAGTACATTTAGGATGACCTAGATCCTCTCAGAAAGTTACAAAACTATATAACGTTTATCAACTAAAATTTTATGAAACGTATGCATTTGTACAATATTCTAAAACTACGCTTTACACTATTAATAAAGCATTTTTTTTCTTCCTGAACTTCTTCATATTCAGGATGTTCTAGGTCGTCAATTAGGTCAATTGTTATTTTTTTCCAGATAGAAAAATTGATGGAAAACAAATTTACCGAAAACAGTGTACACTTTTATTCAGTCTGTGTGATTTTATGCAGCCATTATCCTTTTGGGGTCACACATGATTCCTAAGGCCTAAAAGAGTCAATATACTTCATAAGGCTAGGCTTAACATTTGTGAATTTTTCAATGGTATGGTTCCTGAAATCAACAATGTTCCCTGTTGAAATTGACTCGTAGAAATGTTTCCGATGGATTGCTGCAAATTTTTTGAAAATCTTTTAAGAAATGACTGAGATACTAATGCTCAAAACCTGACCTTTTTTCGTGACGATCGCAATGTACCAAAAACCACACGAAAACAAGGACGTAGTCGTACGTCAAAAGTCTGGTTTGCTGAACTCGTTTATAAATTTTTGCTAATGCCCTCAACCCACCATCCGTTGCATCCAGTGAAAGCTCCAAGTATGCTGTGAAAATCGCCTAGTTACTTCCGATTCAAAGACACTCAGCCTCAGATGTTGGAGCAACCGAGCTGCATAGCAACCTAGCAACCAACAAGTGAAAAATGTCTCATTCCTTACTATGCATCTGAAGTGAATACACGCTTATAAGTTACCACTCGAGTTCTTGTTCCCTTACTTAAACACTGTGTCACCACGGTTGTGATACTTATCAGTTGGTGACGAGTATTTCGTGGACGTTACGATTTTCAAGCGATCCAGATCACGAATCCATCCGGAAGAATGCCTGCGAATCCACCCCCGACGGAAGGAAGCAGCGGAAGAGCGAACGGAGGAAACGAACTGCGGTTGGCCGTTCCTGCACCTCCGAACACTGAACAAATCTTAGAAGCGCTATCGACCAACATCAGTGAATTCACCTTCGATCCGGTTCGAGAAGTGGTTTTCCCGGTACACGGAGCTATTCGAGAGTGATGCCAGGAATTTGGACGACGCTGCCAAAGTTCGGTTACTCCTGAGGAAGCTGCATACCGCTTCTCAATGCCGATACGTGAATTACATTCTTCCGAAGCTACCCAAGGATCTTCCGTTCGCCGAAACCATCCCGTAACACCTGTTCCAGGTTCGCAGTTAGTCAAGTTTGAATGGTGATGACATAATCAGCGGCGGCGGCAGTAATAGATTGTA
>JASCZW010021404.1:0-10708 GCA_034211315.2 Aedes japonicus
TTAGGATTAGTTTATATTTTTATACATTAATTGTTATGTTATGCATTCTCCGTGCGAGGAGTAACGATTGTGATGTAGAAGGAGATGTTCGCTCATCACCATGAGGCACCAAGAGTGAACAACAATGTTTTTGGCTAGAATGAAAGATGTGAAGAGAAAGTGTTGAAAGGTCCGTCAGAGTGCGGCAGGTAGGAAAATTAACAGATGTTTTTGAAAATTGAGCGAAAGGGCATGTATCCAATGGTACTCGAACCATGGACGTCAATATTTGCCTAACATCCCACTGCGGGGTAGGTTGTAGCCAGTATCGCACCAGTATCGCATCGCTTCACGATGTTTCTCTCCGAGGTCTCTACGTTGGAGACGACGAGAAAAACTTTAGTGATCGTCAGTCGTTGCGAATCAAAACAAACCCAAAAAAAAAAGGAGAGAGTTCCTCTCCCATGTGCGCATCAGTAAACAGAGTGCACACAATAGATCGCTAAGAATAAACTATACAAGCCACAGTGGTACATGAGCGTCTTTCCATGCGTCAATTTTTGCCTGTTGAAGTGGCGGACTTGTTCCGTCGCTACAACCTACCCCGCAGTGGGATGTTAGGCAAAGATTGACGTCCATGGTTCGAGTACCATTGGATACATGCCCTTTCGCTCAATTTTCAAAAACATCTGTTAATTTTCCTACCTGCCGCACTCTGACGGAACTTTCAACACTTTCTCTTCACATCTTTCATTCTAGCCAAAAACATTGTTGTTCACTCTTGGTGCCTCATGGTGATGAGCGAACATCTCCTTCTACATTATATTTTTAGTTTTAAGAAATTATCTGTTTAACTGATACGTATTTACACATACAACCTATTTCATTAACTTATTGAGCTTAATAATCATGGAGATAGTTTATGATACGACTGTCATATCTGTGCATATTTTGCCAGACTTCTGAGGCCTGGCTTTTCGACGTTTTCTTAGAACTCTATAAATATTTTGTGTGTACTGGAAGATTCGCATTGCGATTCCTCACAATTTAGCATTCATCTGCTTGCACAACTGTATCTCTCGCAAAATTGAACAATTACACCTCTGTGTTGCATCCGGAGGCAAAGACGTCGCTGCTCCCAAGTCGTTACCGGTAAGCTTGTGCTCAAGAAATCTTCATAAAACACCCCATCCTATCTCAAGCTTCTTTTAAAACTTGGCGCGGCACTCGCAAATTTCCATAACATTTAATCGGTTTAATGAATTGTTACAGCAGCCAACCTCTCAGCAACCCACACCGTTCGCCTTCGTCAATCCCGCAAGAGATATAATTCCTCTTCGGGCTGCTTTCTGAGGCGAATATCCTCTTATTCGGAGTTTAAACAAAAAAAAATCAACCGACTCAACAGAATGCCATAAAACCGAACGATTTTAATTTCGTTATTATCCTTTTTGAACTGCTTTTCGCGCTCGTCGCACTTCGTCACCCAACAAGCCCTTCCGTCGCAGTCGAGTGGTGTCAGTCAAAAAAAAGAACACAGAATTGGGTTGGTATTTATTCCTTTTTTTGTTTTGTGTAGATTGCCTTTGGGTAGCTGCCGAACTTTTCCTCCTCCCGTAAAAAATCGCAGGGGTAGGCCACATGTAGACAAAAGTAACTACTTAAAGTATTTATTTAACGATTGTGTCGACCGACCCTTGGAATGAATTCTACCGACGACGCTGACTGATGAACATTGACTGACGCAGCGAAAGGGAGCGGAAGTTGGAAATTCTGCGCTCAGGTTGCACCGTTGACCATATGGTGCAATTTAGGATGTTGAAATGCTGGCGGCTCTGTCCTGTGCTAGTATTTGCCCGGTTTTGATGATGAAGAACCCTGAAACGATTATGATTCAAGGATCCACTTAGGCGATCATTGAAGTCATGCTCTAAAGTCTCAACTGGTTGGAATTGTGTAAATTGAACACCTGCAGTCAAGAAAGGGAAATGTTGCGTTTGTGGTGTGTCATCAGAATCTACAACTAAATCCAAAAACGACCAAGTTCCAAAAGCCATCCATCAGAGAGTTATCGAAGCCCCTCTTCAATTGGACACATTCATTAGTCGATGAGAACGAACGATAATATATGGCTCACCGCCTCTCCCTAGCTGCCCCAATTTCAACGCACAAGAACCATCGAAGAATGGAACAAACAGTCCATCTTATCCGTTGAACACAGTCCTTTCATTAGAGAGTCGTCCAAGCTTTTAATGCCTCTTAACTCTCGCTTTACCTACATTGTGCATATTGCGTCGCAACTGGACACAGTGATTTCCTCCCCCCCCCTTTCCTTCCATCCCACTGAAATCCCTTCGATGTAACACTTCTCATTATCGCTTCTCTTCTTCCATACACACCTACTTCTTTGAAACCTACTTTAAAACCCCAACGGCGACGGCGGCAGTAGCAGCTTCAGCAACAACAGTTCCAACGGTTACAAACAAGTGTGCTGCAATAAGCCACCCCCTTTGCCCCCCCCCCCCCCTCTTCTTCGTCACCGCAAAAGGGACAGCACAATCACTGGTCAACCACACTTGGGCCGAGGCGACGGAACCCAGTTTCCCGCCAACGACAATCGCAGTTCATTGAATTTCGGCAGGGACCTGTTCCATCGTGATTTGTTTGGTTACTCTTTGGGCCATCGATTCTTCGGGGTCTGAACGGAGTTTTCTGTGCCCTAATGCGGCTTGTTCCATAGGAAGTGCAAGCTGGTCAAAAGTAGTCGTGTCTCCGTTGATGGTGGTTGAGGGTGACCAAACGTGACTCGTTAGTGGCCATAAAGTTTTCCGAGGTGAGGACATGACATTATTCCGACATAATTAGCATCCTTTGCCATGTAAATTTCATCTAGTTACCCTAGAACCAATGCAAAACAAAACAAAAATTCATCCATCGATAAGGTAAAAGCATCGCCGAGCACGACGAAAACAAAGCAAAAGTCCTACAGAAGTCCTATAGACGAATTTCACGCCAACTCATCCAGTGGTTGGCAGCACCCTCTCAGCATCCGATGAAACTTTGTGGGTGCTTAGACTATGTATTTTCAAGCAACTTTGCATACCATGTTTATTTTTTCAAAATTTATATTGACTACCATTTGAAAAGGGCTTAAGTTTTTTGAGCGACTTTCTTTGAATCAGCGTTACTCGAAAAGGAAAAGACTTACAAAAAAGTGATGTGTGAGTGACTTTTAGAAAATTGTCTCTACTTTTATGAAAAAAAAAAAAATTGTTAAATCAATTCGTACACGCTAAAAAAAAATATTTTAAAATTTAAAGTCAATTAGCAAAAATTGGCTTTTTTTAGAATTGTACGATTTTTTTTAATAAAGGCAATGTAATTCCGAATAGAAAATTATCATTAGCTGTATGATCATTATTATACATTTGCCATTCATGTTGCAATCACCCTTATACGTATCATCCGTGTATAATGCTGGTGTAATGTAAGAAACCATTAAAACTTCAAACTACCATAAATAGAGTATTCTATATATGATAATGATTTCATAAACAAGAAATTAGCAGTGCCGTATAGTATATCCCTCGCTCATTCATTGTATGACATAACGAAGGAAATATATGAATTATGGTCACGATAAACAAAAAAACAGGAAACTGTTTAAACAATACGTAGTTTTTAGTTTATTATCACAAAATGTGTGACTTATGTTATAATACTGATCATTATAATATGTTTTTGTAAGGGAGCGGTTTTATCAGCCTACGTGAAGGGTATGTTGCATTTTAATTAAGTAGATTCTACTTTGTAACTGAATTTTAATCCAAATGTTAACAGTATTGTTGACTTTAATAATATACCTTTAATTGTCGATTGATGAAACCATGAAACCTCAAGCTAATTATTTAATGTTCTACTTGCAAGTACTGGATTGAATAAAAAATATGTGCCATTGATATGTTTCAAAATATTTTGAATTTGTCCAACTATTGTATCGTCATTTTCGATTATCGAGATTTCGAGATAGATCGATTTAGATCATTATGAGCTCTCTTCTTATGTTTTTCATTGGAGTTGAAAGTATGAAAGACTGCACTGAACATAAAATGGTTAAAATATCCTTTTCTTAAAATTTCCGATGGATCCGAGTGCCATTTTTAGGGTTTTTGAGTCCGCTGATCTCTTATTATAGTATTTCTAGTTATCTTAGTATACTTAAAGTTCCTCAAATCAAGATGTTTTTTTGTTGGATTACCTTTGCTTTGGTTTGGATTTACTTTTCCTGATATTTTTTAATTATATTCCCTAAATTTGTCTACATTTTTCACAACGAAAAGCTTTTCATAAAACAACTGTCAACATCAAAGGTGTGTTTTTAATAAATTGGATTGGAAGAAACAAAAACGGGAGAAGTATTATTCATTATTGTTTAGTGATTGTAACAGTTATCATCATGATTGAAAATCTCAAATAATATTACTATACTGTAACGATATCTATTATTTTTTTTTATATCGTATTTATTTTTAAAATATGTTGATAAAATATGAAATTTTTTTTTTTTTTTGATATAACCAGAATTGAACAATACCACCTTATGTAAAACTGCAGAAAAAAATATTATTCACAAATGGCTTACTGCATAATACACCGAAAATTTTGTTCGTTTTTGTATGGTAACGATAATTAACAACCTATTAGTGTTATGGTAAGATATTGATTTACCATAACATATATCATCGATATGATACATTTTATCTTCAGTTTATAATTGTTGAAAGATAACTTGAATAATTATGAAACGATAAATGGTATAATATCTTTAAAATACTTGTTTATTCGGGATTGCCTAAAAGTTTGCAATACATTGCAAGATGGGCACTTTTAAGGAAACAAAGTTTTTCTAACAACAATTTTTTAATGTCAATATAACTCAAAAAAGACACAAAAAAGTGAAGCATCAATGACTTTTAGAAAATTCTCTTAGCTTCTATGAAAAAAAAACTGTAAAAATTGTTAAATTGGTGTTTACGCACTTAAAACGAATTTTATAAAATTTAAAGCTAATTCTCAAAAAAATGGCTATATTGGAATTGATCCAATATTTTTTTAATAACGGTAATATAATTGTCTAAGAGTTCGCCATACATTGCAAAATGGGCACTTTTAAGGAAAAAAAGGTTTTCTCAACAACTTTTTCATGTCCCTTTTTTACCGTGTATCACGCAAACTCGTCTAGTTATGGTCTTCAAAACCCCTATAGAATCTAAAGAAATTTAACAGTCATAAAGAATTGAATGTATTAAACATTTGATAAAACACAACAGTCATCTAGACTAATATTTGAAAAGTGTTAAGTGGATATGTATCAAGTCTTATCAAATAAAAAAAAATTTGATAAGACTTGATGCATATCCATTTAAAGACGATTAAAATATGACGTTATATGAATTTTCTAATGAAACTTTGTGGGTTTGTAGACTTTGTCTTTTAAAGCAACCTTGTATACCTTGCTTTTTAAAAAAAAAAATATGTTGACTACCATTTGAAAAGAGCTTAAGTTTTTTGATCGATTTTCTTTAAATCAACGTAACTCGAGAAGGAAAACACTTACAAAAAAGTGATGTATGAGCAGGGTTGCCACATTATTTTTCGTTCCTATCTTTATTTTTTGCCAAAAAAATCTTTTTTATCTGTGTTTAGCTGCAAAAAATCTTGGTAAAAATCTTTACTTCAAAATTTGTGTTGTAAAAGGAAAATCGATCAGTATACGAGGGATTCATGTTCTCGGGGGAAATCGATCTTTGCACTTCAGGCTGATAACATTTTTGACATGATAATGAACCATGAGGTGTTTGTTTTGATTACTTAAAGTTACAGGGTAGGTGAACAAAATCGAAACAGAATTAGCATTCAATCATTGTTATGATGCGGGTACATTATTTTGATGCATTTAGAATTTAGTTGTGAAGTTAATACTAGCTGATAAACTCCTCTTTTCCTCCTTTGGCATCCATGATATCCGTACTCAGGTGGTTCTGGATTTGGGACTTCGTCAGATTGTATGGCGAGAAAACTCGCTCCACTAAAGAATGCGGAATAAGTAAAAAGTTCGCAATCAGAAAATTTGAAAAGCCAGCTTCCCATCTGCTCGTTTGAAATGCAGAAGTTTTCTTCAACAAATTGCGAGGTCTTCTGATTCTTCAACCTCGTTGTCCTTGCAGAAGGCCACCGCCCTCAGCTCACGAAGATCATTTTTAATTGTCTGTTCGTCACCGCTTTCAAATAAGTTCAGAAATTGTTCAGTTATCGAATTGAACTCCTTCAAAGAGCACAGCTTCTTGGAGTCAACGCTCGATTCAGTAGCCAGAACTGGATCGTTCAGATCAAAGCGCTCAATGAACTGTTCAATCAAATCGGTTTAAAGCACAGCAGATCTAGTAACATGCTTCCTTCCTGGTCTCATTGAGAGTTTCGGGTCGAAGCATTTCTCCTGCAGCTACCCTCACATACATATCCGACTTTTTACGAAGATGTTTCTCGAAATTTGTAACTTCGAAATCCATCAGTTGTTATAGGTAATCATCGTCAAAAAAAACTGCAAGGAGCACCATCAGTGAGACTGCAGGAGACTGCACATGTTCAGGAATTCCGTAGTTTTTGATTGGAAGATACGATTCGCTTTGTTGATAAGTGGCAATATGTAGCTAAAGGAGAATTGGCAGCGTCATCTGGTCATTAAGATGACAACAATCAAACCGTTGTCTCAGTTGGATTAGAACGAGTAAAAGAACACGAGCTCCAGAAACCGTTCCATATTTCCATTTAACAACTGACTTCAACGGTAGTCATCTGTTGGCAGACAGATGCATAACTGTGTGATCTGGAAGTTATTGGGTCGTTTGAGGCTGCACGACAAGTAACTACAGATAAATCACATCATTTGTTCCAGGTACAATGGCAGCTTTTCGCATACGTAGCGTATATGAGGAGCCAGTACATTTGATATTTGATAACTTTTAAATTAGGAATGTCACATTTCAGCAGTTTTTTGACAGATCGGTAAGAACCCACCATTACCGATGCTTCATCTGATCCAAAGCCCACAAGCCTTTTTTGTAATAGGTGTCATCAATCTGGCACAGGTACACAATTGTGCAAAGTATGCATAGATTTGGCACTGTAAGTTTATATTAAGACCATCCGTAGCGGTGCATGACTAAACTATATTTGATCACTCTCACAATAAGTAACACGTGATCCGACTCCCCCCTTTAACTACGTAACGCTGACGGACCCCCCCCCCCCATTTTCTCAATTGAGATTAAATCAATGTAATTAGTAAAGATTGCAAACATTAGTCAATTAATTTCATTTAAGTAACTTTAAGCTATTATACAGATTACGAAAAACATTGCACTCATTGTACTGCATTTATTCAGGTTACTGGATGTTCTTAAAATTGTTGAAAATATTAGCTCAACAACTTTACTAAAATGTCTTTAAATTATTTAAAGAAGAGAACTTCGAGAACATAAAAAGTACAAAGTATTATTCATATAACTTAAATCTAGTTAAAAGATTGAAACAGTATGTTATGCAATGCATAATATTAGTGCATGAATTGGGTGAATGACGGCAATGATTAGAATCAACATTTTTTGTGTATTAAATCATACCACACCTTGTTTTGGTTTAATGCAATCATATATTTGAAACAACGAAATTTCTTATCGAATCCAATATTGTTAGTCAATTAGTATTTTTAACAGAAATCATTGTCGATTCAACAAAATAATTTTGTAGAGTAAACAATCAACAAACAATTTAACTTAATTTCTTATTATTTCAATGGTTCTAATGTAAAAAACAATATTTTATTTTTCAATTCAACCGCTTTGGTCGAATCAATGCAAATGTGCATTGTTTCCAAAAATCTTATTTATTGATTCAACAATAAATGCTTTTTGTTTTCAATAAAAGCCTCCTCTGCAGCGCCTTAAGAACCAAAAAAAATGTTGTTGGTTCAAAAATATAATCGGTATTGTTTGAATAAATAAAAATTATAGGTATCTGTGTTGAAAATATACAGAACAATACATTTCTCAGCGTGTACATGTACGATTTATGAAAAATAGCATCAATTGTTGATTCAAATCGTCATAAGATACCTTTCGTTTAGTAGATCACATTTAAATTGGTAGTCAGCATTTTTTAGAATTTGGTCGGAAATCATAGATAGACTTAGTCCATTTTTCTTAAAATTTCATATTTCTTGCACCACTTGGCCATAATTGTGTGTTTATTATCGCCACTCCCATAAGAAACACATGTGATTGGCCATCAAAGCAACCAAAATTTAAAACTATGGCGATAATTGGTGCAGTGTTTCAGTTATGGCAAACGTGATTAATAATACAAAAACAAAATTTTTGCTCAGTTTCGATAATTTTCCTTCAAAATATGGATTGAAAGCTTTCATTTGACGTTTTGAACGATGGTTTTTCCCAGAATTTTTAAACATAGTTCTTAACTAGTATAAATTAACCCTTTTTTACTTGCTACTTGCTACTTTGCTTGGCACACAGGAAATTTTAATGCTGGAAATTGGTTATTCACTTTTGATTCTTTTATTTCAAATTGGTTATTTTGTTACGTAACGATTTAAAAACCCCCCACCCCCTCCCCTATTTGTGTCACAATAAGTAACGGTTGCTCAACCCCTCTCCCCTCTTTTTTTTATTATCAATGTTGTTTTGGACACTATATCATCAGTACACCAGTTTCTAGGTATGATGATATAGTGCTTGACACCGCGTGGGTAGTCACCCGTACTAGCATTTCTTTAGGTCCGTTGGGGGAGCACTTAACGTCAACGTACGGTCTTCAAATTTAAGTATGTTTGTTTTCTAGTCAAGACGAACATTTCAAGAGGTGGAATTCTTGACTTGGCAATTTTTTTCAAAATAAGGGATGACCTAATATCCATTTAAAGGCGATTAAACGTTATATGAAATATCGAAATACTGTTTATGTCAATGAAAACTCAAAGGTTTTTGCTTGGTAAGGGTTTTATTTTATTTATAACTAGCTGACCCCGGTGCGAGCGTTGCTTTGCCTGCAACTAAATGAATGAACAATGGTTGTTTTTTTTTGGAAAGAGTTTTTTATTTGATTCTCATGTTTGGTTGAAATTTGTGTTTGAAACTCCATAGAAACATTTCTTGCATTCAAAAAATCCCACCCGCCAATGTTGTCTCCATTTGCTTGATTGGTTCTCAAGTTATGCTGAAATTTGTGTTTCATTTGTATGAGAGCCCTCCTTCCTTCCAGAAGAGGGGAGGGGTATCAAACAACCATAAGAACCTACCCCATCGCCAAAACCCCTGCATACACATTTTCGCGTCGATCAGTAAGACAGACAGATTTTAATATGGGAACGTCCATCTATTACGTCACGCAAAAAATGACTTTTTGCAAAAATCCACCCTCCCCCCCTTGCCACGTTTTTTGTATGGACCTTCAAATTTTTGTACGGATCGTCACGTTTTCCCAAACCTCCCGTTCCCTATTTATCTTCTTCTGAAACCTTCACATGCCAAATTTGGTTCCATTTGCTTTATTAGTTCTCGAGTTATGCAGAAATTTGTATTTCATTTGTTAGAGATCCTCCCCTCCCCTCATATGGCGGAAGAGTCTCAAACCACCATAAAAACATTTCTCTTCTTCAAAAATTCCCACATGTCAAATTCGGTTCGATTTCCATGATTAGTTCTCGAGTAATAAAAGGATTTGCGTTTCATTTGTTTGGGATCCCCCCTTTTCAGAAAGGGGAGGGGTCTTAAATCAACATTGAAACATTTTTTGTCTTCAAAAACCACCACATGCTAAATTTTGTTCCGTTTGCTTGATTAGTTCTCGAGTTATGCAGAATATTGTGTTTTATTTGTGTGGGAGCGCTCCTTTCCAGAGAAGGGAAGGGTCCTTAACTATCATAACAACCTTCTCCGGCCCCAAAAATCCCTGCACACAAAATTTCACGCCGATCGGTTTGGTAGTTTTCGTCTTTATTAGGTTCAGACAGACAGACAGACAGAAATCCTTATATATATATATATATATATATATATATATATATATATATATATATATATATATATATACATATATATATATATATATATATATATATATATATATATATATATATATATATATATATATATATATATATATATAGATTTATATGTACATCTTCACGTATTAGTGATTACCATAAATTCATATTTTTAATTTACAAATCTTGCACATAAAAAATTAATTTCTTTGGATAATCTTTTGAATCAGATAACCTTCAAGCTGAAATTTGATTTTCTGAAATAGGTATAGGCTAGAGAACTCCTCAAATTTTTCTGACATTCAGCTGATATTTCAGGTGATAAGTTTTGTAGTACTTTTATTTGACTGTTCAACTGCCCAGTCATATAGTTCTCGAGGAGTTTTGATTGTGTTTCCATAATTTTGAGCTCTTTGCCATTCGCTTTAGATTATCATCTATAGCATAACATGGGCCTTTCCATGAAACGTTTCAACTCATATACGGACTTGAAATTTCCCTCGCTTGCTAAGTTATAATGGGCCGCTGCTCCACCTGACATGAAAATAGTTATTGCCCAAAATATTGAAATATTGAATTTTGTTTCATGAAATCTAGAAATTTAATTTA
>JASCZW010021405.1:0-10704 GCA_034211315.2 Aedes japonicus
CCAGATCTTTCTGGTACTTGCCGATTACGCTTCTTTCTAACTCTATCGCTTGTATTTTCAGCTGCTCTTTCTTTTTCACTCAACATCATTCAAGCTCGCGAAATCCGTTGTCGATCCAATTCAGTTTGAGTTGCACGCTGATCGTCGCTTTGTCTCATTCGAGAGTTTGTTGAGCTAGCAGCCGACCGATATTATTCTGTCTAGTTGGAGGCATTGTACAACAATACTTATGGAAATTAACTGAAATTGCAACTTAATTATTGTCTTTTTAATTTCTAGTAATATCGTTTTTTTCACATTCCTGATGCACTATTAATTACACGGCGAACGATACTAATGTAACCAAAAACGTAACTACACATCTGCCAGTTCAACACCGAAGACTTAAACTTATACCTTCACATTCCATTGGCCTTCATTCCAATTCTGGACCAACAATAGAATAGAACATTTCGACACAAAATTTTCATTAGGGCCTAACTGACAAACGTAAACAATGGCTTCTTCCGTAAATTTCTCGTGGCACAAAAGCTACCCATGTAAGCCTCCAATTCTATCGGATAGGTGAACACTTCCTCTTCGAAATGATCGTGGTGGATTCATTAGGCGAGTTTTCAATAACGAGAAATTTAAGGAAGAAGCCATTGTTTACGTTTGTCGGTTAGGCCCTAATGAAAAATTTGTGTCGATTTGTAAACCTACACTTCTGAGCCTTTTTTCTCGCAAGCCATAGGCTACACACGCAAATCTATAGCATCACCGTGTAGAGAAAAAAAAACCTCCCAGTTTATACGTGCATCTACACGCTATAACCGTTTACACTGAAGTTAATTTTTACACAGGAGTGAGTGCGATGGAAAAAAAAACCACTTAAAAAACCAAATAAATTCCTGTAATTTACAAAAACTTCGTAAAAAGCGAGAAAAGTTAGGTTTAAGACGCGTTTTTGATCAAATTTAAGCGAACGGTATCTACTCGCATGCATAACGAAAACCGCGTCAAATTCCGACAACCCTGTAAAGAGTTGCGAAATAAGCGACTCAAGTGTATTATCATTTTTTTGTATATCTTTTCAAAAGGTCCTAAGTAACAATCAGTGATTCTCTCCTCTCTCTCTTTCTTTTTTTCTTTTTTGGTAATTACGAAGCCATTATAATAGTTTCCAACGGTTCCTCATTACAAATCGAGTGATAGCGGTCTACTTGGCGGTCTATCATATTATGATATTCCCATACAAAATCACAATTGGGTTTATTATGAAAAAAAAATCATTTTCCAGTAAATTTTTCTAATTTTTTCTTCAAATAAACCTGTTGGAAGCCAAGACGAATCAAACAAAAAAAAATCAAGTAAATCCATTGTGTCGTTCGTGAGTTATGCTGTCACGGACGGACAGCATTTCATTTTTATATATGATATATATATATAGATAGATATATATATATATATATATATATATATATATATATATATATATATATATATATATATATATATATATATATATATATATATATATATATATATATATATATATATATATATATATATATATATATATATATATATATATATATATATATATATATATATATATATATATATATATATATATATATATATATATATATATATATATATACTAGCTGACCCAGCAGACGTTGTCCTGCTTACAATTAAACTACTTATTGTAAAATTTGAGAAGGTATTAGCTCGAATCGTAAGGCTTATGGTTGTAAGATGGCATTCGATCTGGAGTAGTCTTGAACATTTGAATCAATCCATTGGGCTCATGAAACACTGCCTGCAATTGTTGTACAATGTCCCGCTTCATGGTGAAATAATGTGGTTGAGTGAATCTCCCTTGAAATAAATCTGTAGAAATTTATGCTCTGCGTCCGTCGGTGGTAACATTTAATTCGCTTTTTGGTCATTTTGACATGTAGACGCTTCCGCTGTAGTAGACGCTTTCACAATTTAATAATTTAATAATTTTTAAACTCTTTAAATTCTAAAGTTCCATTGTCAAGAAAATTTATTATGTGCGTTGCGCCAAACGAAGTCATTTGAAAACAACCATTATAAGTTTGGATGTTCTGCAGAAAATTTTAAGAACCACTTTCTGATCCAGACACCAATGAGCGCAAAAGCTTTGGTGTTTCGTTTGGCAACATCAATGCATTACTATGATAACAAACTACACTCATTGCTCTAATGGCGACTGATATATTCGCACTGTCATAAATCCAAGGCAGCAAGTTGAAGATTTTGTAGAATGGAGGCTTGCCTTCGTAATCGATCTATAAGGTTATGTTGGGCACGATTGTTACCAGATCATTCTGATACTTGCCGATTACGCTTCTCTCTAACTCCATCGCTTGTATTTTGAGCTGCTCTTTTTTCTTTACTCAACATTATTCGAGCCTGTGAAATCCGTTGTCAATCCAATTCAGTTTGAGTTGCACGCTGATCGTCCCTTTGTCTCATTCGAGAGATTGCTGTGCTAGCAGCCGACCGATATTATTCTGTCTAGTTGGAGGCATTGTACAACAATACTAATTGAAATTAACTGAAATCGCAACTTAGTTATTTTTGTATCCTTGTTAGGGAGATTTTCAGCCTCAGGACAACTTAGTTAGTGTCTTTTTAATTTTTAGTTATATCGTCGTGTTCACCTTCCTGATGCACTATTAATCACACGGCGAACGATACTAATGTAACAAAAAACGTAATTATACATCTGTCAGTTCAACACAGAAGGAATACGCTCCCGTTTCATTTTACTCAATTTTTTAGTAAAATTGTATGCTATCTCTTTTTCTCACACGGAAAGTTCGTTAAAAAGTGTAGCTCAATTTTTGAGTAGATCCACTTTTTACGAAAATTTAGTAACATTTGCGTGAGAGCAAAAGAGATGGTATACAATTGTACTCAAATATTGAGTACAATGAAACGGAAGCGTAAACTTATACTTTCACTTTCCATTGGCCTTCATTCCAATTCTTGACCAACATTAGAATAGGTCCTATCAACATTTGTAAACATACAGTCAGTCGCAAAATTGAGTGCACACCTATAGTTTCATTAGTAATGTAACGTTTTTCAGGGATTAAAAGAAATTAAATGACATCAATCATAGTTTAACAATAACTTTATTTCTCTTCCATATGATTGGTGGGTAAAATAAAAACAATAACAAATGAATTCATTACAAAAAAAATTAAAAAGAAAAAAACATCAATTCTCACCTGGCAAAATTGAGTGCACAGTCAACTTTTTATTAATAAAAACAAGTTTAAATGCCTGTAGACATAAAAAAAAACAAATTATTTAATATTTGGTGTGTCCTCCCTTGGCCTCCAGCACGGCTTGTAAGCGACGCGGCATCGATTCCACTAGCTTCTTAGTCACCGATGATGGAATATTCTCCCAAATGTTCTGAATCGCCGATTTGAGATCCTTCTTATTTGTTGGGTTAACATTTTTTAGTCGATTCTTAACCTCACACCACAAATGCTCAATAGGATTTAAATCAGGTGATTGGGGAGGAGTTTTGAGTTGTTTCGGGACATTATAGAGCAACCACTCACGTACTACGTAGGAGGTATGCTTGGGATCATTATCTTGTTGGAAGTAATAAACCCGTGGTAATCCCAATTTTTGCACCGATGGTTGAAGATTTCGTTTCAGGATGTTGAGATAACCCATTTTATCCATGGTCGTTTCTATAAACTCCATAGTGCCGGTTCCACTAGCCGCCATCGAGCCCCACATCATTACGCTTCCTCCTCCATGCTTAACGTTTGGGCACAAATTTTGTGATTGCAGCTCCGATCTTGGCTTTCTCCACACCATTTGCCTTCCATCCGATCCAAACAAGTTCACTTTCGTTTCATCGGTGAAAATTACTGTGTTTCAGAAATCCTGAGGTTTGTCCACATGTTCTTTTGCAAATTCCAGCCGCTTTTTGATGTTTGCTTTTGAGAGAAGTGGTTTTTTCCTAGCAACTCGGCCATGCAAATTATGTCTGTGCGCCGCGCGTCTGATGGTATCGGCACTAACGGGACTTTTAATATTGTCAGCAACCTCCACAGCCAATTTCGGAATGCTTGTTCTAGGATTTTTTCGTAATGTTCTCACAATTTGCCGTTCATCTCCAGGTGTTAGAATACGCTTTCGCCCTCTACCAGCAAGATTTTTCACAGTCCCTTCGTATTTCCACTTTTTGATAATTTTGAATACTGTCGAATGTGGTCTACCAATGATTTCAGCAATTTCCCGCAATGATTTTCCACGGCAGCACAGACTTATTACCTGAGTTCGCGTATTAATATCCGTTTCCTTTCTTTTTGTAGCCATTTCGATTAGAACTCAGTTGAATTGCAGTAAACAATGAATTTGACCACTCTGCTAGCAGCTGACAGATGCTCATAGTGACACTGTTATAAAACATCACGGAAATTTTCAATTGATAAATACATAAAATGAAATATGTTGACGAACACAAAAGTGGACACTCAATTTTGCGACATTGAAAATGGCTCATTTATCATATTTTCGACAATTCTAAAAAACTGAGTAAAAGTTTGCATGTTATGTGTGCACCCATCACTAGCTGCAAGATTAATTTATTGAACTCCATGGCAAATTTCCATGCATAGTGATATTTGTCTTGGAAATGTTAGAAAAATGTGAACTAGCAGGTGTGTGCACTCAATTTTGCGATGGACTGTACACTTCTGAGCCTTTTTAACGTAGGACTACGTTTTTCTTTTCTATACCGGGTGCCGTTTCAAAATTTTGAAAAATGAGAGCGTTACGCAAAAGTGAAAGGTTTTTGAACGCTTATAACTCTTGTTCGACTAAACAGAATGACTTCATTCATACACCATTTGATCAAAAAGACTCACAAATTTTTTGCATTGAAATTTGAATGAAGTTCAATTACTATAAGTAGTTCAATTTTTCATTTGAAAATGACCTTCTTTTGCTCCCATACAAATTTGCGTATCAACAGGTTGAAAAATGTGTTTCCCCTAGCAAGGTCATAGGAAACGAGCAACAAATGTCTTCTTCTTCTTCAAAATAACTTTTCCCCGTCCCACACAAATTTATGAACGCACAAAGCTATTGGTCGAAAATGACATCATATTTGCGCTACGCTCTGATTGGTTCATACTGCCGCATTAACCGTGTCAGCAATTGCGAAACATGTGGGAACGACCAACAGACCAATCAGTTCACACTGTGCATCCGTATGCGACAGACGTGTTCGGCAAGTACGCCGATGGACAACGCCATCACACGTCACCTGCAGATGGCCAGCCACAACGATGAGGAGTTGAACGAAAAAGAAGGAAATCGCAAACTATTTCTCCCACGTCAATTTAATCCGTCCTTTTCAGGACGACCAGCTTGCTTACTAAAGAGTTTGGTTGAAGTTTTGTCTTGTTACCGCGTTACGGCTGAACATAGCATTCATTAAACGCCGCGTCCCGGTGTATATCACTAACGAACTAACGAACGAAATTGACGAATCCATGTTAAAAAAAGAAGAAGACATAGAGTGGTGCAAAAAAAATTGTTTTGCTGCCGGTGCCTGATTTTACAACTGTGGCCCGTCCCTTTTTGTAAATTTTGCTTCGTGCAGCATTTTCGTGACTCTCTTCTTTCTTGGTATTGCTATTCAACTCAAGTACATAGTGCGCGAGACAGACCAATTAGAATTCATTCCAGTTTTACCAAGCGACACGATCGGTCGTGTTTTTCGCTCCCTCGCAGTAAAAGTTTTTTCTCCCGTTTTTCCCCCTCGCCCGCTTTCTCGCGATTGCGTGTTCGGTTCGCGACCTATCGCCTGCGCTTGCTCATCTTTTGCTGGTGGCAAAGCAGAAAAAAGTGTTGCAAAGTTCGGAAACATTTCTCGCTCGACCTGTTGCCGTGGCAATGGGTCGAAAAAATCGACCAACGGTGACATCCGCTCCCGAATCATTACCGCAACCGGGCAGCTCCAAGCGGCTGCGCCACGATGACACCGATCCAGTGGATCCGAACGCTCGTCTACTAGCAATCAATTTGCCGTGCTTCCGATCCAGGAGGTGCCAAAGAAGGTGAAAGTTCCCCCGCTTTTCACCACATCCAAGGACATTGCTGCTCTCAGGACCGAGCTTGCAGCTATCCAAATCCATCCGCTGTACAAGCTGTGCAGTAATGGTATTAAGGTAATGTGCTCGACGGAGGCTGACTACCGTGCTGTCGGCGCTCACCTAGTCGCCAAGCAGCATGAATTTTACACGCACGATGTACCCGGAAGCAAGCCTATGAAGGTGATCCTGCGTGGTCTTCCGGAACTCACTCCGGAATCAATCATTACCGAGCTGCAAGCGGCGGCACTAAAGCCCCAGAAGGTGTTTCCCATCAGGCGCCAGCAACACGGAAACTACCGGGACCAACTTTATCTGGTCCATCTTGAGAAGGGATCCGTCACGATGCCGGAACTTTTGAAAACACGGGCCCTATTCAACGCCATCGTCGAGTGGGACCGGTATCGTCCAAGACAAAACGACGTGACGCAGTGTGGCAACTGCCTTGCTTTCGGCCACGGCACTCGAAACTGCCACATGAAACCGCGATGTGGCAAGTGTGCCGGAGCACACGTCACCAAGGATTGTGCCCCGATGGACGAAGGTGCCCCAATGAAGTGCGCCAACTGCGGTGCAAATCATGAGAGCAGTAACCGAACCTGCCCCAAACGTGCGGAGTTTTTGGCTATCCGAAAGAAGGCATCCACCAAGTCTCGGCCTGCTCAACGCCGTCCACCACCTCCGATGAACGAGGAAAATTTCCCGTCGCTTCGGTACCAGGTGCCAAACCTGCCACCGATCCCACTAAATCACCGCCATGCAAACCGCCCGTCAGCTTCGGTTCATCATCGCTCTCGCGGCAGCCGCCGCCGCCCCAACACGACTCCTCCTCCAGGCTGGGGCAATCCGAGTTGCAGTACCTCCACGCAACCACCCGTCGATGGACAGCTCTACGACTCGGAGCAAATGGTGGAGTTCGTGCAAGAGCTCTATCGCCAACTACGTCCCTGCCGCTCCAAGGAGGAACAGCTCAAAGCCGCCACGTCCGTGACGATGAAATTTATTTTCAAACATGGACCGTAAACGCACCATCAGCATCCTCAACTGGAATGCTTGTTCCATCCGGAACAAAACTTTTGAGCTCGGTGACTTCCTTAACAGGAAGGCCATCGACATCGCCATCGTCACCGAGACACACCTCAAACCGGAAGTCAGCATCGTCATCCCAGGATACCGGATTGTGCGACTTGATCGTAGCGGCCCTAGTGGAGGAGGAGTCGCGATCGCCCTGCGCTACAACATCAACTGCCATCTGCTTCCGAGCTTTCAGCTGCAGTCCATCGAAGCCATCGGAGTCGAGGTCGAAACTGCTGTCGGCCCAATCACCATCATCGCGGCCTATTGTCCCAAGCAAGCCAGTACCAACAACGGAACAACAACGGCCCTACGAAACGACATCCGTAAGCTAACTCGGAGGCAGGGGCAGTTCATCATCGCCGGCGACCTTAATGCAAAACACGAAGCCTGGGGGAACACCCGGCGGAATCGGAACGGAATAATTCTGCAGGAAGACCTAGAAGAGGGACATTACACCGTCCTGGGCCCGGATACTCCCACCCGGTTGAGCAGATCCGGGGTCCATTCGACAATCGACATCTTCCTCACCAACATGGGGAACAACATCGCCCAGCCGATCGTACACCAGGAGCTCAGCTCGGACCACTATCCGGTGGTGGCCGAAGTTGGCTCCTCGGTCAACCGGCATCGAATCACCAGACGGAACTACCATCGCGCCAGTTGGGAGAGGTTCCGACAACACGTTGACGACAACATCGATTTTGACATGCACCTTGATTCGGTTGATGACATCGAACGACAGCTGCAGAGCATCGAGCAAGCGATCTCCCATGCCCGGGAGCAACATGTACCGGTGATAGATCAGGTGAGTGACTCTGTGACCATTGATAGACCCACTAAAGATTTAATACAATTGCGAAACGCCATTCGAAGGCAATACCAGCGAACTGGTTTGCCAACGCTCAAACGTCACTGTAATCGAGTGACCAAAATGATTAAGGCCAGAATGGTGGACCTTAGAAATAATGATTTCGCAGAAAAAGTTCGCTCTCTCCCAGATTGTGCTAAGCCGTTCTGGAAGATGACAAAAATTTTAAAAACTAAGCCAAGGCCCATTCCACCGTTGATCCCACTAGACGTCAATGACTCAAGGGATCGGTTGATAACACCTGCAGAGAAGGCTGATGAGATAAGTCAACACTTTGTCAGCTCCCACAATCTCGGTCAAAACATCGTCAGTCCACACGAAGCTGCCGTTAGCGCGCTTATAACTAACATCGACCAAAGTCCTAACGACTTCTCCGAAGATTTGGAGATCTCAGCTGACGAATTGTTGACTTATATCAAGACCTCAAAGAACATGAAGGCCCCAGGTTTCGACAACATCATGAACTTGGAGCTCAAGCAAATTGAGCCCCAGTTCTACAACCATCTGGCAGTGGTGTTTAACCAATGCCTCCGTCTTGGCTACTTCCCATCGTGCTGGAAGTCAGCCAAAGTCATCCCCATTCGGAAACCTGGGAAAGATCCTTCATGTTCCAGAAGCTACAGACCAATCAGCCTTCTCTCAGGTCTATCTAAACTGTTTGAGAAAGCGATCTACCGTCGGCTTCTAACATCTGCTAACGAGCTCAATATCCTGTTGGATGAGCAGTTCGGTTTCCGGCATGGTCGCTCTACAGTCCATCAACTTAATCGAGTCATGAACATCCTCAGGCGGAACAAGTCTGTTTCGAAAACATCCGCTATGGCCCTTCTCGATATCGAGAAGGCCTTCGATAATGTGTGGCATGATGGCTTGGTGTACAAGCTCAAGCGACACAATCTTCCAATCTTCCTGGTGAAGATTATTAAAAATTATCTCTCTGACAGGACATTCCGAGTTTCGTTGCATGGTGCAGTTTCCGGCAGTCAGGAGATCTCCGCAGGTGTTCCGCAGGGAAGTATATTAGGTCCACTTCTGTTCAATCTATTCACCTCGGACATACCCCTGCTCCCTGAAAATGGATCTCTATCGTTGTTCGCCGATGATACCGCAGTCGTCCACAATGGTAGGGTAATAAGAGCGCTTGCCGCGAAACTGCAGCGAAGCCTGAATGTTCTGTCAGAATACTTCACTGAATGGAAGATTTGTATCAACGCAGCGAAAACCCAGGTCATCCTGTTTCCACATTCTAATTCTCCCAGACTTGTCCCGCCTGAGAATTGTAAAATAAGCCTGAACAACACAACGGTGGAATGGACCAAATCAGCTGTCTATCTTGGTGTCACTCTAGACAGCAAGCTTATTTTCAGGGATCAGGTTGACAAAACTGTCACAAAATGTAATACTCTGTTGAAACTACTGTACCCATTGATCAACAGAAGGTCTACATTATCCCTTAAAAATAAGCTTGCTGTCTACAAGCAAATTATACTTCGGTCATCGAGTATGCAATGCCAATCTGGGAGAGTTGTGCAAAAACACATCACCTGAAACTTCAGAGAGTACAAAACAAGTTCCTCAGGATGATAATGAACACCCCTCCGAGGACAAGAACATCTGAGGTCCACCGTCTGGCCGAGATAAAAATGCTCGACGATCGTTTTAGTGAGTCTATCAATCGGTACAGGGCACGCTGCCTAACATCGGATAACCAGATCATTCGGAATCTGGTTCCCCACCCCTAGGATTTTCAAATTGTAGTTTTAGTTGTAGATTAGGTAGGTTATCAAATTTTAACAAACAATGCCCCAAGGGCTGAACTGGAAAACAAAAATAATTAGAACACAACACACACGTAACACATAAAACACATAAAAGATTAAACAAAGCTGAAGAGCCCAATGGGCTGAAACACTTAAAATGTTAAATTAGTATATAAGAAAAAACAATGAAAATAAAGATCAATTTTACTACTACAATTAGAATTCAGTTTTCGACACTAGCTCTCTGCTAGTAGTTAGAAAGACTTTGATCACTCGTCACAGTCAGACGGTTGTGGCATGGGAGACAAAACAAGACCGGAAGGTGCCGGTAGTAACTTGCCGTCGATCATTCGCAGCAAACCGGAGAAATTGATTTTAAACATACATTAAAAATTTGTTATGCTGTGGGTATAAAACAAAAGGGTGACTACTTTCGCTATCCACTCACTTCTCGCTGTGCATCCGTGTGCGACAGACGTATTATAGTAAAGCCACACGCACTCATGGTTCTAATCAGTCAGGGTCTCATGGTTCTTTAGACTAAATAAAATATAGTAGAAATTTATTAATTCGATGACATCAATTTCTTCACATCAATAAGGAGCCCTACGTCAACTCTGCAGTTATGTCACTGACATAACTTACTCTTTCGTTTTTCTTGCAAGCCATCATCGTGTAGAGAAACTTTCCCCTACATGATTATGGTATTGGTATGCGTGGGTGGCCTATGGTTTAAGAGAAACAGGGTTCAGAAATGTTTGTTTACAAATGTTGATGGGCCCTATTCTATTGCTGATTGCTGCGAGGTGTCACCAATACAAACGTTCCAGTTTATACGTGCATCTACACGCTATAAATC
>JASCZW010021406.1:0-10710 GCA_034211315.2 Aedes japonicus
ATTAGGAAATAACTCGCAATTTTTTCCGAAATGAATCACAAGTCCCACCGAAGATTTTAAACAGCAGTGACAATCCTATAATAAAGTGAGTTTTCGAATTAATCACAGCCTGTAAAGGGTGTCACTATAAATCCTATATCACACAGGCAATCATCTAAAACATCACATTCCGATTTCGCAACCCAATCATGGATCACCAAACTGAGATCATCCTAACGGTTCTGGGAATTGCATTTATACATGGACCTAGTTTTCTATTTGGTATCGCGAAAACCGCGCACCAACATTCGCGGGAAGCACGTTCTCGTAACCGGCGGTTCTAGTGGAATCAGTCTGTGGGCTGCTGTCGAATGTGTCCGCCTAGTGCCAACGTTACTATCGTGGCCCGAAATGCGAAACAACTAGGTGAGTGGAAGACAACGTTGCGGATTTTGCTTTAATTTTAAATCATTTCACTCAATGTTGTGAAAAGCCAAAGAACAACTCGTTAAAGGTAAAATACGCGAGGATCAAAAATAGAGTACCGTTCCATCGATTTGACGAAGGGCTACGATGGCGTGGAACAGGTCTTCGGGAGATAGAAACCACCGTTGGACCGATCTTTATGCTGGTCCAACTGCGCCGGGATAGCCATTTGTGGAACGGTGGAAGATACATCTGATCGAGGACGCCAAGCTGATGATGGATATCAATTACTTCGCCACTTACTACCGACGCGTTGTGTCTACCGAAAATGAAGGCAGCCAAAGAGGGCATCATCAGTCATTACAGCCTCGCAAGCTGCCCTCATCGGACTGTACCGGATACGGAGCCTATGCAGCGTCCAAGTTTGCCCTACGAGGTTTAGCCAAAACGATCGCCATGGAATCGAAGCACTGCGGAGTGAGGCGTAACGTTAGCTCCTTCCGGCCGATACGGATACTCCAGGCTTTGAGCGGGAAAATGAATCCAAACCGTTGAGAACGAAGATCATCTCGGGTCGGGCGGATTAGCTAAGCCGGAGGACGTCGGCAAGCGGATTGTGCACGATGCGCTGAAGGGATCGTTCTTCTCGGTTCTGGGGCTGGAGAGCTGGATTTTGAGTACGCTGTGCGTCGGGATGTCACCCTGGAAGGGACCGATCCTGTGCGTGCTGCAGTTCTATCTGCTGGGACCGTTGCGGTTGGTTGGGCTGTTGATCCAATGGAACTTCCAGCTGCATTATCAAGAAATATGCCAAAGAAAGGCTTCCGCTGCCGAAGCGAACTAAATGTGGAATCAACGCCGAGGTTAAGTTGGCGAGCACACACAATGATATTTGCCATCGATGTTGTTCACCTGAAGTCTGGATTTAGAAGTATCTGTGTCCAGCCATTATCAGTAACCGGTATAAATCTTACAAATTAAACTTAGATGCGCAGTAATTGTAATTTTTAAATACTGAGGTAGATAAATAAAGATCGTGTATGTGTGTAGCTTAGGCTTGCCGCAATTGTTTGAGTTTGGTTTGACAATTATGTTTAATATGTCCTTGCGCGTATGAATATGAATATGAATCAGAAAATACCGGATTCGGAATTTCTCGACTATATTTTGAACTCAAGTAAAATGAATCGAAGTCAGGTCGCGCTCCGGGACTGACGTGTTTGTGCTTCGCTGCTTGTTTTATCTGCAAATTTTCGAGAAAATAAGATATTTAGTGGAAATTATTGTGTAGTGTTGATAATGATTCGGTCACTAAAGAGTTGATTGCGGTCCAACACGAGGCTTTCGACTGGTGTAAAAACAAAGCGTCCCCGGTGCAGACGGAACCCCGAACATACAGCCTTGCGGCGACAGGAGGAGCTCGAGTTCACCCGCGTCACTCGGAGATGTTTGGTTAATGGTCGTGGAGCGTTCATGGTCGACCATCTCCTTAAGAACAGAATGTTATCTGGAGGGTACGCGGACCTGCTCTGGTTGCTCGATGTTACAACCACAGCAATGGAATGTTCTGGAAAACCGGGTGAGCTCTTTCCATTTTCTCCTTTTGTGTCCCATTCCAATATTTTTTGTTTCGATATGTATGTATATGTATGTGTATGTACACTCAGTGGCATGGGAGAGGCCGGGCGGGGTTTTGTTGGCGGAAGACTCCATGTTCAGCCTCCTGTAACTTTGTCAATTGTCAGTGTTTTTGGATGAGGGTTTGACAACATTATGCAAAATGTGTGATCGGGGTTTCATGTTGATAGGGTTTATGGATTTGGGGTTGTCGTGGCATGTGTGAGGGGAGTCGTTTTTGGGCGTGGAGATTTCAGGGGTCCGTGTTTCTGTGAGGGGTTTGGGTGGCATATTGGAAGTTTCTTCAGGGCTTGAAGAGGTGCAGAGGATTGTGTGGGCGGGAATTGAACTGTTTCCATAGGGTGGTTTGGACTGCAGCTGCGTCGGGGATGACGTATCAGCGTGGGCATTTCCCTTTTTCACCCGATGCTGACCTTGCTGAGATGTCGGTGCGGGGAGGAAGCCGAGGTGAATTTTATTAATAATACTGTATAACACTGTATACGTAGTTTACACAAACTAATTCATACTGAATGCCATATTTTCAAAGTTCTTCGTGGGTTACACTAGTTGTTTGGGATATTTCACGCGTAACAAATCATGTGTATTAATAAGATGAATTCACCTCGGCTTTTTTTTTTTTTTTTTTTTTGCGCCGATGTTTCGGCGGGGTCAGTATCGGGTGAGGGGGGAAGTGCTCGTGTTGATGTGTCAACTTTGACGCCAGCTGTGGTCCGGATCGCTTTGTGGAGGTAGTTCAAGTTTTGTCCACATTGTTTTCTGTATTTTTGTTGGCTGTGGAGTGGTTTTTAGTGTGCTACCTGGGTCCTTCACAGGGGTGCGGTTTTTTGGGGTTGCTGTGTCCAGGGATGGCTTTTTTCACATATGTTGTGATAGCTTCGGGTCTGTAAGTTTTGTCGGCATGTGGTTTTGATCGCATAGGGTCTATATATTAGTTATTAAATTGTCAGATTTTCGTTTGGAAGTATTGATGGTTGGCGGGGAGACAGGGGGTTGAACAACGTGGTTTTTGGGGGCAGGGTTTTGCTCGCCTTTTTTTTTTTTGCTGCTGAGTGTATGTGTATGTTTGTGTATGAATACATGTGTATGTATGTGTGAATGTTCATTTAATTTTAAAATGCATAATATATATATATGATCACATCACTTATCAAGGTGAATCCTGATCCATCGAGCCCTACCCTACTAACATAGAAAAACCTCCTTCCTGTGACCTTTGTGGGGATGCAGAGGTAAACACGGTCCCTAAACAGCAAAGGTCACACTAACTTTCCTTCCCTATTCCCAACTGATTGCAAGGACGTGGCCGGCGCCGTTATTGATTATTAAAGAAATTGAGTCACTGAAACGTGTACAGTGAGAATGGTCGGTTACTCCCAGCCCCATTCAGTTGATTCATTGTGCAATTTCGCTGATTCTGATCAATCACGGAGTAGCAACCATCGATACGTGCAGTCAGTCAAGCTAAGCTAAAGCTAAGCTAAGCTATATTTTGAACTCAAGTAAAATGCTTCGTTATAGGCTGATCCCGAGATAGAATTGTAGAGACTTCTATCTTCTAATATGTTGTTGAGCAAGTCAACATACCTTGATTGCATTTACTTTGTACCGCATTGACATTCCTTTACCTAAATATATATGTACGTTGTTCTAATGTGAAAATTCAAATAATAAAGACGTGTTCGATTTTTAGTAAAAATCGTATTCGCAAATCCCGGAATTGGTTCCTGAAATACCACAGGTTGTGGACCCGCACGAAAATGGCCAAGGATAGCAGTGAACGTATCGGAATTGAGCAGTTTGGAGGAGCCGGTTATGCAGAATGGAGCTATCGAATGGAGGTTATTTTCGCGAGAAAGGATTGCTCGAGCATGTGAGAGGAGAACAGCCACAGGATCCAGATGATGAGTGGAAGCGAAATGACAAGAAGGCAAAAGCTTGATCATACGGTGTATCCACAACGATCTTCTAGGCATGACTCGCGACTGTACCACA
The DNA here is from genome assembly GCA_034211315.2 of Aedes japonicus. Lineage (NCBI taxonomy): Eukaryota > Metazoa > Arthropoda > Insecta > Diptera > Culicidae > Aedes > Aedes japonicus. Next base: position 4,039 of record JASCZW010021406.1, read on the forward strand.
GTTTTCGATATGTGGTATTTTGAAAACTTCAACCGGTCGAGTGTAGCTTAGCCGTTTATTGCTGGAAACGGAGCTACATAACCTCAAATTTCGCAACGACGAAACACTGCAATCCTTCTTTATGCGCTTCGACAAAATTGTCCGAGAATTGCGTGACGTTGGGAAACAGTTCGACGAGATTGATAAGGTGGTGCGATTGTTGATGCTAATGCCAGAGAAATATCGGCCTGTGATTGCTGCATTGCAGACTATTGACGAAGCAGATCTAACCCTGACGAAGGCGATATCAATCTTACTGGAGGAGGAAATTCGCATGAGTAGTAAAGCGTCAGAGGAGGGATTATCGAAAGGTTTTTCATCGGCGATGAGTCTACAGGAGCGAAGGCACAAGCAAGTGAAACATAAGAGGAAGTGCTATGCTTGTGGATTCGAACAGCATCTGCAGGCGGTTTGCCCGAAAAAGCTGAACGATGATACGGACGGTAGTGCAGCAGTTGTCAAGAGTGAAGAAAGGACATTTGCCATGGCAGCTCATGATTCCAGTTCCCCTCAGGTGAGTGAAATTTGCTTCATTCTCGACTCGGGGTGCTCACAACACTTGGTGAACGATGTAACGGTGCTCTCTGGCGTGGCGAAGTTGAAGTCACCGTTTCAAATTGCCATCGCTATGGACGGAGTTAAAATGTGCGGCACTGGGGGTGGACACATATTGGGTAGCATAGCGGATGGAGAGGAGGATATAAAGGTCACCCTGCAAGATGTGATTTATGTTCCGGAATGCCGAGATAACTTGTTATCGGTGCAGAAGTTGGTGGAGCGTGGCAACAAGGTCGTCTTTGATAAGAAAGGTGCAAGTATTTCGAGAGACGGAGAGATATTTGCTCGAGCTGTTGTGAAGAACGGCATCTACTGGCTAAGGATACAAGTCCAGCGGCAATCGTCTGCAAATGTGGCTATAGCAGAAGTGAACGTCAATTCCCTATGGCTTCGCCGTTTAGGACATCTCAGCATGAAGAATGTTTGTGCTTTGGTTGGAAGAGACATGGACATATAGGCATGGTCCCCGGTGTTGGAGTTTTGCTGCCGGAAGAACTTAATTTCTGTGAGGACTGCGCGCGTGCCAAGCAGACGAAAGCACACTTCGGTGGTACGCGAACTAGAGCCACGAAACCGCTTGAGTTAGTGCACAGTGACGTGTGCGGTCCGATTACTCCCACCACCTACGACGGATATAAGTACATCATCACGTTTACCGACGTTTGGACGCACATGATTGTTGTGTATCTGATGGCTAAGGATGAAGCATTCTCGAAGCTCAAGGAGTTCCACGCAATGGCAACGACGCACTCTGAGACCAAGGTGAAGCGACTTCGATGTGACAACGGCGGAGAGTACCGCAGCAAGGATATGAAGGCGTTCTGTGTGACTGAGGGGATCATGTTGGAGTTTGTTCCACCGTACACGCCAGAGTTAAACGGTGTGGCCGAACGAATTAATCGCACTCTCTGTGATAAAACTCGTGCGCTGTTAGTAGACGCTGGCCTTGACAAAAGGCTGTGGGGTGAAGCACTAAATACCGCTGTATATCTCACTAATCGGAGTCCGACTCGCGCTGTGCTGGGAAAGACACCATAGGATCTTTGGTTGCCATGCGTTCGCAACGGTACCAGAGAACCACAGGAAGAAACCTGTCGACCGCGCGGTTGAATGTGTATTCCTTGGCAACGGAGTGAACTGCTCCAGGCTGTGGGATATTAAGAAACAGAACATTGTTTGTTCTCGTAGTGTGAAATTCAACGAACTTTCGAAATGCGTACCTAAAGAAGAAGTGCACGAGGTACCACTTGTTGTTGATGTGAGTGATGTTGAAGCTGGAAAAGATACTGGAAAGGCCAACCAAGAACCGGATGAATTTATGTCTGTTTGGGAGCATGTCGGATGATATGGGCGAAGATTTCTCGGAGAACGCACAGAACGCAGAGGAGGACCCGCTAGAAATTCGTTAGAATCCAGAACGCATTCGTCGACCGCCTTTTTTGATGAGAAACGGAGAGTACGATATGTCTGCGAATGTTGCGATGGCACTTGAATCATTTTTGTCGGATGCCCAGAATCGTATCAGGATATTCGTGGTCGAGAGGATGAAGCTCAGTGGATGCAAGCCGTTCAGTCCGAGATGGAAGTTTTGGAGTTGAACAGAACATGGACGATAGTGAAAAATCCAGGTAATGTTAAGATAATTAGCTCAAAGTGGGTTTTCAAACGGAAGGATGCGGAGGATGGAAAGTCGCAACAGTTCAAAGCTCGATTGGTGGCACGGGGATTTCTACAAAAGCGTGGAGTCGATTTCGTGGAATCGTATGCACCGGTGGCTCAGCTTCCTACCATACGGTTTGTATTGGCTCTTGGAGTGCAGAATGGCTACCACTTCCGACACCTTGACGCCAAAACCGATTTTCTGAATGGAATCCTTAAAGAAGATGTCTACATGCACCAACCGGATGGAACGATTATGAAACCGGGATACATCTTGAACTTGCGTCGCTCTTTGTATGGTTTGAAGCAGAGTCCGAAATGCTGGAATGATAGATTTCACGACTTCATCACCAGCTTGGGATTCCGACAGTCATCAGCGGATGTATGCCTGTACTATAGGAGTTGTGGAGACACTGTTGTATACTTGGTAATATATGTAGACGACATGTTACTGTGTGGTAGTTCTACAGCGAGTGTTGACGAGATTGCAGTCTTGCAAAAGAGTTTCGGATGACGGACCGCGAAATTCCAGAGAACGGTGTTTTGCAGTCGACCAAGGACTGTATACAGAACGTTTGTTGGTCAAATTCTATGACATATGACTGGATGCAATCCTGCTGTGACTCCAATGGAACAGAACTTGAAGCTGAAACCTGGTATGAAAGAAGACTAAGTCGAAGAACCTTACCGTGAACTTGTCGGTAGTCTAATGTATCTTATGTCGGGTACTCGGCTGGATATATGCTTCGTTAACGTACTTAGCCCGTTTCCATGAGACCCCAACATAGGAGCATTGGCAGTGCTTGAAAAGAGTCGTTGGACTACTCTACAGTAAACATAAAGATGATCCTGCTCTTGGCTGTTACGTTGACGCCGATTGGGCCAACGATCTAGTGGATCGGAAGTCAACTACAAGCTTCCTCATCAAGGTGCAGCCGCAAACAGGCTATTGTGGCCCTCTCCAGCTGTGAAGCTGAATACGTAGCAGCCTGCGATGCCGCAAAGGAAGTGTTATGGTTACTGAAGGTCATGGATGATTTGAGACTTCAAGTTTAGCTTCTACTGACGGTGCTTGAGGATATTTCTGGCTGCATCAGCATTTCGGAAAATCCTGAGACACGTCGATCGAAGCATTATGATGTTTTATATCATTTTCTACGAGAGAAGGTTAGAGCGAAGATTTTGAAGCTAGAGAGAATTCCGTCACACAAGCAGGTTGCAGACACATTAACTAAAGCCTTAGGCAAGACATTGTTCGTACAACATCGACAAAGATTAGGATTGGTTGACTTGAGATGAGGTGTAGAGACTTCTATCTTCTAAAGTGTTTTTGAGCAAGTCAAGTTGCATTTACTTTGTACCACATTGACATTCCTTTACCTAAATACAGGGATCTGGCGGACAGTGATTTTCTGGTAGTCAACATCTCTAACAACGAAACGTCAAAAGATTCATTGTTTGTAAACAATGCTGGCGTTCCTGCCCGTAGTAACAAACGTCAGACGGGCCTTATTCAAATAAGGCCCGTCAGATGTTGTATACTGTCAAACGCTAGTAAAGAGGATAGGGTTGCCAGACCCCTGCCTAAATATATATGCCGGAATCGGTTCCTGAAATACCACAAGAATAAATAGGAATGAGAAGAAAGATCAGTATTTTCTATTTCATTCCAACTAAACTTTTTTTAAACACTATTTTAAAAAAAACTCTTTTGAGCGTATAAGTAGAACGATTGTGATTGGGAAACTAGGAGAATTTAAAATTAACACTTCATTTGATCACTTTTAAAAAAATAAAAAACAAAACCTTGAAACACTTATTCATTCCCGTTTACTAGCGAAAGTTTGAATAAGTGTTTCAAGGTTTAATTTTTTATTTTTTAAAAAGTGATCAAATGAAGTGATAATTTTAAATTCTCCTAGTTTCCCAATAACTATATTGTTTATCTTGACAGATACGCGTACCTACAGTATTGGACAAAACACGTGCAACTCAAATCGAGCAATCATAAAAAGGATCAGTAAACTTCAATTAGGCTTAGTGGCCTTCATGCTAAGACAAGAAAACGGAAAATTCGGTAAAAAATACCGAAAATCGCACAAAAGTGCACATACTGAAATTATCGGTAAACATGGATTACCGAAATTTCGGTATTGCTGGAAAACCGGGAAAAACATTAATAATTACTTATTTTTGTACGGTAATTTTTACCGAAAGTGCTAGCAGTTCAATGAGAGCATTTTAACCAAATTTAGGTAAAATATAACGATAAAATCTGTAAATTCACTTTACTGACAAATTAAGTAAAATCAAACGTTTTGTTTCGGTAAATTATACCGATACTTTAGGTTTTGCTACCAAAACCTAATTTTCGGTAAAATGAAAACCGTATTTTCGCTAATTTTATCTTAGCGTGTTGAACGCACGCACACTACAGCGCCATTTAAAACAAAGGAGTGCAAGTAAGAAGGAAAATGTTTTGGAGGAAAACAAACCATCATTCCTCTGCATGTGCTAGAAAGGGAAAGTTGATTGAACATCAAAAAGCCTAATGTTTCGAAATCGAAATCGAGCAAGAGACTGTAGTTGACGGTTCAGGAGTCTAGAAGTTTGCTACATGATTATTGCAGCAATCAGCTGTCAACTAACAGTTCACCGGCAGTGTTTTTTTTTTTTTGACAAGAGCGCTGGTCAAAACAAGTGCAACTTCTCGCTTTCTTGGCTTATTTCTCTAGAAGTGTTTAAAAAAAGGTGGAAAAGGTTTCGTTTGTTGACACAACTGTTCTTACTTGCGTTATTGTACCTTAACAAGGTAAATATTGCATGATAAACATTGAGAAAGTTCAATACTACATTGTTTTCTTTATATTTATGTTATTAGACACCAAAATGGCTCCTGACAGCCTTGGATTGGAATTAAGAAAGAAAATAATCGATGATTACAAGAGCGGAATGTCACAAAAAAACGATTTGTGTCAAATGCCAGGTGAATAAATGGACCGTTGCAAGATTTCGTTAAACCGGGAATAGTTGAAATTTTCGGTTGAAATTTCGTTCAACCGGGAAGATTTCTGTGGACAATAGAGGTGGAAGACCACGGTCCACCAAGTCAAGAGAGGACTCTATGATCGTCAGATGCATTAAGAAGGATCCGTCCAAATCTTTCTTCAAGGTGCAAACGGGTTTACAGTTATCTGTATCGGACCGGACAATCAGACAACGTGCCGTTGACGCCGGATTATTCTCCTGTTTGCTCAATCTCATATTGGCTGGGATGTGCAGAAATGGCGGACGGTTCTATTCAGTGATGAGTCGAAGTTCAACATCTTCGGAAGCGACGGGATTTGCCGTGTACGTCGACTGACTGGAAAACGCTTAGATTCACGGTATTACCAACAATCAATATGCAACTAGCGATTTGAAATTGGATCACTGTTGTAGAACCCCTTGGTCCGAAGTACACCTGGAAGTCAGCACCTTGCTGTACATATTTGCGCTTCTGTTTTGATTTGCTGTGTTATTTTGACAGAATATTTGAGAATGTGTTCATGTGAGTTCATTTTAAGGGGCGCATTATTGAGCTTGGGACCGAGCTTGGGACCGATGTGCTAGTACTGACTGAGCCAAGAAAAAAATCATATTTGTATAGGACCTACTGGTCTTAGAGTTAGTCTATGGTATTACCAGAAGTCGGTGAAGTATGGCGGAGGCAATGTGATGGTCTGGGGATATTCTTCGAATCGATGGAATCATGGCCCGTTTCATATACAATAACATCCTGAAAGATGTTATGCTGCCTTATGCTGAATGGAATATGCCATTAAAATGGATGTTCAAACAAGATAATGATGCCAAGCACACCGCCAAAGTGGTCAAACAGTGGTTTAAGGATAATCAAAAACTGATGATGGACTCCCGGATAAAAATAACCATACAATTACAATACAATAATATAGAATAACATTAAAATCTATTTCCGACCATATATCTTATTGTTCATGAATCAGAGAAATGAAAAATGCATATTGTCACTACAATAGATCTACAATTCACTCTTTGTGCTAGGATTTTCAACAATTGTGAAACAATTCAATTAATAGTAATTGACTCAAATTTGTTCGAAAAATATGGATTTTTTCTATAGTTAAAATACATAACAACCCCCCTTTTCTATTGTCGATGTCCCAATTTACATTAGATTCTATTGTGGTAACAATAACTCCTATTGTCATCTTATCGTTATGAACAATACTTTTAATTGTACATACTATAGATTCTATTGTATGGTTACAATATATTCAATTATTAATCTATGAGAATTTTTTATTCGGGCTGGCCGCCCGAATCTCCGGATCTGCACCCTATCAAGAACCTGTGGGAGATCGTGAATCAGCGAATTGATCGTGAAGGTGCCAA
>JASCZW010021407.1:0-10706 GCA_034211315.2 Aedes japonicus
ATAGCATAGGAGAAAAGTGTGCTGAGCAACCCACCCCTTGGAAAATTGACTCTGTATTTCATTGTAATTGAATGGGAAGTTTAGATTGAAGAAAAAAAATCTGTTGAATTTATTAAATGAAAACTAAATTTCGATTTTAACAAACAAAACTGGACAGAACGATAAAACTTTAAAAAAAAAAACTGTATAAGTTAGCGTCATCTATGAAAATGCTTCAAGCTTAAGTGTCACTTTAAAAATATGAAACAATTGTGTAAAATAGCATACAATCTAAGAAATAGATGCAGAAATGTTTACATAATCACACATATAGCGAAAATTATATAACTCGCTCTCTTATTACGTCTTTTCGTCAAAAGAAGTCTAAATTTGCAGAAAAAAAATTAACAGACATACTAAGACATTTCCAGATATTTTAAATTTTTATCGCAGACATTTAAAAAAAAAATCTGGCATCGCGGTACGGAATTTGATTTCAACATTTCTCGAAACACGCTTTGTACCAGATTTTTAAATTTGTTTAGATAATTGATTAGTGATGTGCAATTTCATTGTCATTGCTATGACAACAACAAGCCATCATTGGGGCTAAAAGCCTGTTGTTGTAGAATCTTATGTAAGGGATATGTTGGATTTGTCAATGTTGACTATTCATGGAAGAAGATTTTCAAACCTCTTATTCTTCCACTTCACAGGATTTATTTATATGATAGCTTAGATATTTAGTATTAATTTGAATTGAATTCAAATAGTGCGCCATTCCGTGAAACCATGTGGATTTTCTAAACAAATCACATTCACTCATAAGTTCTGCAGTTATCTTTTTCACTTCAAGCGCAGTTCAAATGGAACGTTGGCTGATTAAAAAAAGAACTGCCGATAAGAGTCACTCTCAGTTGAGAAGTTTCGTGCTCTATCAAAACACTTCCAAGCCGTTCTGGATAATTCTGTCGATTTTTATATATAGAGGATCACGGAGCAAATAAATCTGAACAAACGACAGTTGTTTGCACGACGCCGCGATAATACTAATAAAATAGTGGACTCTACTTAGCTTGCTAAAATAGGTAAACAAATAAATAAATAAATAACTAAATACTTTTGTTAAAAAAAAACACTCGAATAAGTCGCAAAATGTCAAATCAGTTCTCCGCAAAATTTCATGACCCACACATAACGTATCAAACTTGTCTAAAAATGGCGTTCCGTCCCTAAGAAGAAGCAGAAAAATACGTCAGCTCAGAGCCATCTCCAACCGAGTGATAACGACAGTTTTCGCCTTCGGGGAAGCCTCTTTATAAACTGTGTCTTGCCACCAACGAGAAAAAAATGCTTCCTCTTTATTAAAATTCACACTCACCCCCCATGTGTGCATGCATCACCGGAATAGTTTCCATACCCGGACAGGATGAAACCGCACGACTCCGGGAGGAAGAGCTACTCGCAGAGGCCACATGAAAGCGGCTTCCAAGTCGAAAATAAGTGTCACCGTCAGACCCAGAACTCACTAGACACTTTCACTCCCGCATCTACAGGCGAAGACATTTTAGCAGAGGGAACTTCTTCCAAGCTCATCACATCTCACCAACCAGAACCAGTAGTTCTCAGTGTTGTCATTCAGGGACGTTCTCAGACGAGGTTCTTGTGATAGGGTTTTCATGACGCCCTCGCAAGATGTAAATCGTCCAACGTAACTGTGTGCCGTCTTCACCTTGTACCTTCATCCACTTTTCAAAGTTGGCTTGGCATGCCACTGATCGTCTCCGCTTGATGAGTTTCGCTCGAGGGAGTTTTGGCAAAATGCACACACCAATAACAATACAAACGGAAGAACCGACCATTGTACTAAAAACAACGGTGCGAGAGGGAGAGGGCAAAACAACATGTGAATAAACGAAAAAGTTGTTCCTCTCGTGTGGTTGCCCAAAATAACGCCATAAAACAGGCAAACTACCACGGCCACATTTGCCTTCCTGTCCGACAGCAATAGTAGCGAGACACTTGGTCCCAGTGGTAATGCCAGCCCCACAGAGACATGCAGGGTAAAAGTTTGGATTCTAGATGGGAACGATTTTTACTGCGGTGACTTCTCGTTCACAGTTGGATGGCAAATCCCTACACGTTTGAGCTATTTAGGAAATCTACGAAAAGTGTTTTCACCTGCTTTTGGCGTATACATATGAATGGATGCATTTCTTACGTCCAGCGGGCTTGGGTACAGCAAGGGCTGGATGGTCAAGATGAAAATGTACATATTTTTTACTTAGGAACTAACTGCATCGTTCCCAATTGAAATGGATCGCCTTTGAAAATATAACTCCCAACGAATAACCCCGCATATATTCTGTCAAATTAAGACACACAGTCATAACAGCCTCTCTCTTCATTTGTATTACTGTCTCTTTTTACTTACGGAGAGTTTACTCGATCGTAAAAAGTGGAACAACTCATAAATTCATAAGTCGTTTCACTTTTTACGAAAATTACGAAACCTCACCGTCGTTCCTCTCCGAGATCAATAAGTAATAGTATGACGTGAAGAACAAATGTGTGAAATAGTCGGTGCATGCTAAAAATAAACCCAACAGTGGAGGTACTTTCTCATCCGTGTTAGGCAGTATTGGGAGAGGACAAATCGCTAGAACCAGATAAAAGCAATAGGTAGTATAAGAGCCCGATCGGTTGCATAACCTTTTACCAGTGCTTGATTCGGATACTACCGTTCAATGCCCTCCGCTCGTTTTCAAACTTGTATCTTTCAATTTCAAAGTCTGCCGTTGCCCTATACGGAACTATCAATACACTTTCTCTTCATTTCTATTCGTTCTAGCAATAAATTACCGTCCACTCCTAGAGCTTCACATGGAGATGAGAAATTATCTGCTTCTGACCAAACTGCATTAAAAGATCGTTACTCCGCACATGTGAGAATACAAAAAAAAACAATCAAAGGTGTAGAAGTAGATGTTCGCTCATCACCATGAGGCACCAAGAGTGCACATTAATGTTTTTGCTAGAATGATAGATATGAAGAGTGGGGGCGACCCCGGCGTATTGGTTAACATCCATACCTCTCACGCCAAAGTCAAGAGTTCAAATCTCACCCCCGAAAAAGTTACGAAAATGCCTGAAAGTGGTGTTTGACTGATTACAACGGGAGATGAACCAGCCCGAGGCTGAAAATAATCAGGCTGAAAATAATAATAATCTCGATAATCAGGAAAAATAAAATGAAGAGAAAGCATTGAAAGTTCCGTCAGTGTACGGCAGGTAGGAAATCAAACAGATGTTTGAAAAGTTGAGTGAAAGGGCATGTGTCCAGTGGCACTCGAACCATGGACGTCATCCTTTGCCTAACATCCCACTGCGGGGTAGGTTGTGGCACGGACAAGTCCGCCACCTCAACAGGCAAAAGATGACGTACAGAAAGTGCTCATGTACCACTGATGATACCAAACACAAGCCATCGCTTTTCAAGACTAAAAGAATGGTTTCGGAGTTGCAGCTGCCGAAGCAGAACGTACGGTATGCGGAAGTGGTGAAGCGGTATCAACATCTGACAGGTATGCCGGTTAAAGATGTTCCGTAGGGGTTGCCAACGGGTTGGTAAGCCAAGCGAACCGATCGCAGTTCGGTCGCAGCTGGGGTGGACAACTTATGGTTCAGAGAATCGAAAGTTACCCCAAGTAACACACAAAACATCTTTTTAAATAATTTATAATTGGTTGTATTATAAATGTATTATAAACGTATTGCAAAACATGTCAAGTTTGGAGCGGTTTGTAACTCTCTATCACTCTGACAAACGGTCACGCTAAAAATACTTTTTCACTGCCGCCAGCGATTAATACTTTATTATTGTTCTTAAAAACATGGCTCCATACATTTATAATACATAAACTGTACAAGATTTGAAAGGCAGTTCTATATACGGTTTTATTTTATTTTAATAATCATTTATTTGTACAGGCTCAATCGAATCAACTTTACAGAGCCAAGTTATCATATTTGTGTACATCAGGTATCTTAAAACTAAAGTTAGGGGGAAAGAGCCGATTACTCGCGGCCGTCTCGAGGTTAATAGGAATAACAATTTAACGGATAGGAAGATGGGTGGGAATTTAAAGTATGCACAACACATTAATTTTATATCCCTAATTGTCAAAAAACTTAAAACTATACAACTTTTGGTTTCCTTTGAACTTGAACATTTTTGAAAGCGAAAAAAAACACACACAAACACAGAAAAAAAAACTTATAATAAACATACAGGTTAAACTAACTACAATCTAAGGCTAATGTTAGTCAAAAACACATAAATGAGTTTCATGTACTCCAGATCACGTACAGCCAAAATATCCCTAACTGGAACATTAGGTTGTTTACCTCGAGCCCGAAGGGTATCATAAAGCTCAGATCTGACTCCACGATGCTCAGCACATGACCAAACAATGTGATCTGCGTCCTGGTAACCTTGTCCACATTCACAGAGATTGCTGTCGCTCAGCCCAACTCGGTATAAATGAGCGTTCAAAGAATGATGATTGGACATGAGGCGAGACATGACACGAATGAAGTCTCGACCCACATCCATCCCCCTAAACCAAGATTTCTTCGACACCTTTGGGATGATAGAATATTGCCATCGCCCCAAATCTCCTTTACTCCATTTATACTGCCAGCTGACGAGTGACTGTTGACGAAAAATAGGAAAAAATTCGTTGAAAGCGATTTGTCGATCACAAATATCGCCTTCTATAGCGCCCACCTTTGCAAGCGAGTCCGCTTTCTCATTGCCCGGAATTGAACAATGAGATGGGACCCATACAAAGGTGATGATAAAATAACGCGAAGATAAAGCACTTAGAAGCTCCTGTATTTTCATGAGAAAATACGAGGAGTGCTTTACCGGCCTCAAGGAGCGAATAGCCTCTATAGAACTGAGACTATCCGTGAAAATGAAGTACTGATCCGGTGTTAACGAGGCAACAATATCTAGCGTAAAGTGTATTGCCGCTAATTCAGCGACATATACGGAACAAGGAGCTTGTAGTTTACGATTGGCACTGTAAATTTCATTAAATATTCATCAAAGCCTGCTGACTCCTCTATCAATGATCCGTCAGTGAAGAACGATTTAGTGGAATCAACTTGGCCAAACTTTGCAGCAAATATCACGGGAGCAATCATAGGATGATGATGCTTGGGATTCCATGAAGCTCCTGCTTCATGGATAAATCAAAATGAACCGAATTGTCGAAATCGGAGAAGCAAACACGATTGGAAATGTTCGGCGAAGGGCTGACATCCTGTGTTATGTACCAAATGGTACAAAGTCATGAAACGGGTTTGAGGGTTCAACTCAAGGAGCTTCTCAAAATTTTCGATCACCTGGGGGTTCATAACTTCACACCTGGTGAGGAGCCGGAGAGATAATTCTGTAAACCGATCCGAGAGTGGCAACATGCCAGCCAGCACTTCAAGACTCATGGTGTGAGTCGAGTGCATGCAACCTAACGCGATACGAAGACACCGATACTGAATACGTTCCAGTTTAATGAAGTGCGACCGAGCCGTTGACTGAAAACAAAAACTACCGTATTCCATAACCGACAAAATCGTTGTCCGGTACAACGTTAGAAGATCTTGCAGATGCGCTCCCCACCAGGTCCCGGTAATTGTGCAGAGAAAGTTGATCCTTGGCTGGCACTTTCGCTTCACATACTCAATATGGGATCTCCAGGTGCACTTTGAATCGAACCAGACCCCAAGATATTTAAATGACATAGAATGAGTTATCGGCTTACCCCAAATTTGAAGCTTCGGTTGTGCTGGGTTATGCTTCCTAGAACAAACTACCAACTCAGTTTTCTCCGTAGAGAATTCGATACCTAGCTCTAGGGCCCAAGTAGACAAATTGTCTAAGGTATCCTGTAAGGGTCCTTGCAGATCGATCCCATTGGATCCCGTGACAGACACTACGCCGTCATCTGCAAGTTGTCTCAACGTACAGTTGTCACTTAGACAACCGTCAATGTCTTTGACATAAAATTATACAAAAGGGGCTTAAACATGATCCCTGGGGAGACCCATGTAGCTAAATCGTGAAGCTGTAGAGGTTCCATGAGAGAAGCTCATATGTTTCTCTGACAGCAAATTGTACAAAAAATTATTCAATAATGGTGAAAAGCCACAAGCGTGGAGTTTATCTGAAAGAACTTCAACAGATACTGAATCAAAAGCCCCCTTTATATCCAAGAATACAGAAGCCATTTGCTCTTTTTTAGCAAAAGCTAACTGAATATCTGTGGAAAGCAACGCGAGACAGTCGTTCGTTCCCTTACCCCTACGGAAACCATATTGAGTATCTGAAAGCAGGTTGTTCGTCTCAACCCATTTGTCCAGACGGAAAAGGATCATTTTCTCCAACAATTTTCGAATACAGGATAACATCGCGATGGGTCGATAGGAGTTGTGGTCGGACGCGGGCTTACCAGGTTTTTGAATGGCAATAACTCTCACCCTCCTCCAATCATCCGGTACAATGTTAAGCTCCAGAAACTGATTAAACAAGTTCAACATGCGCCTCTTAGCGACGTCTGGAAGGTTCTTAAGCAAGTTGAACTTGATCCTATCAGCGCCTGGAGCCGTATTGCCACACGATAGAGTGCGAGAGAGTTCTACCATTGAAAAGGGTTGGCTGATCTCATCTATCGAATTCGTGGTTTCGCGAGGAATGATCCGTGCCGGCACAGAATCTGGACAAACTTTTCGCGCGAATTTGAGGATCCATTGGTCCGAGTACTCTTCGCTCTCGTTGTTCGTAGTTCGGTTACGCAACCTTCGCGCCGTGTTCCAAAGAGTACTCATCGACGTTTCGCGCGATAGCCCGTTCACGAATGTTCGCCAGTAACCGCGTTTCTTGGCCTTGATGAGGCTCTTAAGCTCGCGTTCGAGAGCCGTGTATACTTCGAAGTGCTCAGGTGTTCCACGTCTACGGAAAACTTTAAACGCGTCGGACTTTTTACGGTAAACCTCGGTGCATTGCTGATCCCACCATGGAGAAGGAGGTTTCTGCGAAATGACGTCCCTGGAACTGGTCGAGTTTGAGCTTGAAGCGCGCTGTCTAAGATCAGGTTGGAGAGGAAGTTATATTCTTCCAGCGGTGAAAGCCTTTCTACCGTCGTTAAGGCTTCATCTACTGCTGTCCTAAACTTTGTCCAATCGATGTGACGCGTAAGATCATACGTGACGTTGACAGATTTCGACGGATTGAACCCGGTGGCAACCGAAATTTGTATGGGCAAGTGATCACTACCGTGGGGATCTTGAATCACATTCCATGTGCAATCCAACGATAATGAATTCGAACAAAGTGTGAGGTCTAATCTACTGCCAACTGAGGATGTACCAGCCAAACGTGTTACTTCTCCATTGTTAAGAACTGTCATATTGAAGTTGTCACAGAGGTCATATATCAGGGAAGATCGGTTGTCATCGTACAGTTCTCCCCAGCCTGTACCGTGGGAGTTAAAATCTCCCATGATCAACCGTGGAGAAGGAAGGACCGAACATATATCTGAAAGTTGTTTTCGGTTTATCGAGGCTCTAGGAGGAATATATACAGAAGCAATGCAAAGGCTTTTATTTTTAATAACAGCCTGACATGCGACAACCTCAATACCTGGAATTGGAGGAAAATTCACTCTATAGAAGGAGTAGCACTTTTTGATCCCCAAAAGTACTCCTCCTCCACGTGAATCCTCACGGTCAAGACGAATAATATTGAAATCATGAAACGGAAGATCGATTTCGGAAGAGAGCCATGTTTCACAAAGAGCGAATGCATCACAACCGGTAGTGTGAGCTAAAAATTTAAAAGATTCCAATTTAGGAATCAAACTTCGACAATTCCACTGTAGAACAGTGATCAAATCCCCGACCTCATTTGGAAAATTATCCATCGAAGGAAATGATAGCTGCAAGGAGGGGCCACTTAATTGTCAATTGCTTCAAAAAAGTCTTCACTGTTGGAAGCATTGCCAAAACAATGCTTTTGAGAGGGTCAGAAATTTCGAGGTACTTAAAGATACCTTCGGCAATGTCATCAAATGAGAACAGCCCACTTGAGGAGGGGGCTTCTGTTCTTAAAATTGGGGCTTCAGGGGTTTTGGATGTCCCCGGGAGAGATGGAAAGTCCTGGGTGTAGTTAGTACTACGAAAACCAGGTGGACTAGGATTTTCCTTTTTCCCACCTTTCCTTGAATTGGGCAAGCTGGTCTCGGGCTTCTTTTCAGCAACTTTCCGTGGGCGGATGCGTCTTCGCTTCCTTGAAGCACCTTCCGGAAAGGTGAACGATGTTCCCTCTTCAGCCGAATCAAAGTCAGACTCGTCATCTGACAGAGGAGCAAAGGGATTTGTATTGGCATCGGGTGATGGTGAGGCTTTTTTCACCATTTCAGCAAAAGATTGCCTGGAACGCTGTTTTAGCGAGCGTTCTAATTGTTCCCCGCGTTGTTTGTACGCCGGGCATAACGAGAGAGCATGAGGAGGAGAACCCTTGCAGAAAGCGCATTTTGGTGTGCTGTCTGCGCAGGCTCCATCCTCATGTTTCTCCCCGCAATTGGAGCAGCGTGCCTTATTGCCGCAATGGGAGGTCGTATGTCCCATTTGCTTGCATTTTTGGCAGATCATGACCCGGGGTACAAACAACCGCACAGGTAGTCGAAGTTTTCCCAACTCGACGTATTGAGGGAGGGCTGAGCCAGAGAAGGTCACGCGAAACGAGTCTGACGGTGTAAATTTCTTTTCACCCTTGTTGATCGATACTGTGCCAAGTTGGCGCACATCCAGTATCTTCACTGGCGAAAGCAGAGGGTTCTTATATCGACCAACCCCCCGCTTCAGCAGGATCTCATGGGTCAGACTTGAATCGGTGACCACACCTTCGATTTCAATACCCCGAGCTGGGATATACACCCGATACTCGAGAGTAAAAAGCTGAGAGACAGCAATCTCGTTAGCCTGCTTAAGGTTGGACACAACGACCCGAAGTTTATTGGGTCTGACTTTGATTATCTCGGTCACGGCCGAGAATCGCTTCGTCAGATCATCAGAAATCTGACAAACATTCAGAGGTTTCGATTTGGGCTGAAAATAAACAACCCATGGACCAGATGAGCTATCTGGATAAGCACGTGATCGGGTTACCTTTTGAGTTACCTCATCATTTCGCGCCATAGATGATTCGTCTTCCGACAAACCATCCATGGCTCGTTTGTGGGAGCTTATGGCGCTCAACCACTGAGGCAATTAATATGAAAAAAAAAAAAAAACACAACACACACACACAGAGAGACTCAACACAAAATACTTAAGCTAACAACAATTACTAAGAATATATTTAGGAGAGAAAGAGCAATAAAAAACTTATCTTCTATGAACAATTGATCTGCTGCTGCCGGGCGACGAACGTGTGTGGCCGCCTATACCGGTGAGGAGTGAAGCACAACGAGTGTGATACGATGGTCGGTGATGGTTGGCAGATGAACGGATGAACGCTAACACTGGACTGCTGGTGTGCGTATCCACACAGCAACGCTATAGCGTATGCAAAATGGCTTGTCTCTAGCCGACTGCAATTAATTACTAATTTTGCACTGCTTACACTGATCTTCTGTTCTTCATGTAAAAAAAAAACTCGACTATCGGTGGGCACCACTACCGCGAGAAAAAAAACAACTTGTTTTTGGAATGGAAAACTGCGGAACACTTTCTAAGCAACGGAGCACGGGAAAACGAACTGTCTCGTTTGCTTGTCCACTGAGCAATGGAACAAAGAATGATATATACGGTTGAAATAACATCGTTCCAACCATGTTTTGCAAAACGTGTTCTCTTTTCTCATTACGATGAATTCGTTCTATCAAAGGCTGTGGTTTCACCGCCAACGAGAAGCGCGTTACAGATACTCCAGAGTTTCACTTCTCAATAATCTGAGTCGGCATAGAAACGAAGCCCCACAAACCCTATCACGCCGAAGGGCTAGTGTTCAAATCTCACGCTATGGGCGGTGTTATATTTTGTATGAGAATAATTTTTTTTTCATTTTATGTTTTATAAGGCACCACCTTTTTGCGCTTTTTGCGTCATATTAAAGTGCGAAATAAAGTCTTCTAACACCTAAATTTATAACCTGTTTTTGTCGTTTAACAGTACTTTCAACTTGTTTAATACAAGCTGTTGCTTTTACGACACTTGTCTAAATCTACATTCTGTAGAACCAGTGAGCAACCTGGAACTGCATGGCATGATTTGGGATCAATAAGGCTGCTGGACGAGACTGCAGTGGCTTTGTACGACGTTCTGGAACCAGTTGAGGGGCTGCAAGAGCTCGAGAAATTCTCGAAGCGACGACGGAACGGGTGGAACAACCGTTTTGAAACGCGTTTGCTGTGGAAAAAAGATGTTCGATGCTTTCCCGATTGATTCCGATAGATCCGATTGGGGAGTGCGAAGGTTGAAAGCGCTTTCGGCGAAAGCTGGAAAGGGATCCAGCGTTGAACCAGCATGTGTGTCAGCGGATCGAGGATTATCAAGAAGCCCAGGGCTACGCACACAAAATAACTACTGGCAGAATCTCGAAAGAACACAAAGTTAAGACATATGGTATCCGCCGGTGAATGCCGATGAAAAGTTCGCGGCTG